>CANNZV010005877.1:0-22711 GCA_947561585.1 Caprella mutica | reverse complement strand
ATTCTTCACTTCGTAGACGTTATTTCCTAATTCTGTACTTTTAACAACTTTCTTCAGAAAAATCTGCAAATTACATAAATATCACACCACTGATATACATTATAATCTACTCCCAGTCAAGAACATGAATTTTGAAAAGTTTAAAATATCCTATTTACCTCTTCGTCTTCACCCAGATTAGTGACCTTACATGGAAGGGAATAGGATTTGCCAGCTACTGCTACTAATGATGTCTGAACCTCTTCGAACTGACCTTTTGTCTCACCTGGACCAACATAGTACATAAATAATTATGATGATGTACACAAATGTACATATGATCAATTTAGTAATAGAGATATCTGTCAAGAAACTTTAAAGTGTATACAGACAAGTATGCTCATTCATATTATGCATAATGTAAGAGCGACTTTTGGTGTTCGAAATCTTTTGCTTCAATTAAGGACCAAACAATTATGTGATCCATGGTTCTAACTAGACCTCAAAATAAACAATTAATTAATTCATGCTCATTCATTCACTGACAATATACAAAAATTCAACGATAACTTACATAACTCTTCATCTACCCCGTTGATACAATGCTTCCTGCCATCGCATTGCGAAAAGTGGTCAATACATTGAACTTTCGAACAGGTGAACATATTAAATTCTTCGCAAAATTTGTCTACTGGATCTGGAACCTTTCTGTAATCCACACATTCAGTACAAAGACAGTGTTCTTGGGTGAATCCACACCATCCAATTGGTCCACAGCAAGGGATAGAGCTAAGAGGGTCACAACCAACTGGTATTTTTCTCTCAGCTCCCCTGTCACCGTCTGGCATGATCACAGTGAACCTGTTAATGTCATTACAGGAGTATTCGTAACTCCAAGAAATTCTTTCCCACGACATGAGAGTAGAGTTGAACCCGATACTATAACCGCTATAAATATTTTTCATATCATCATCTGTTGGTAAAATGAAAGGAATTGTTTAATGAATTTATGATAATTTTTCTATCGAAATCGCGTCATCTACTTTTCAAGAATGTTACATACCGACTAACTGAACTCCAGTTCCATAGTAGTACGGAAATATATTGTAATAATCTGTAAAGGAGAAAAAATATTTCTCTTTAACATTGGAATTGATAGTGAATTATTAAAAAAAACCTGTATCAGCCACAATAAATAATTCAAAAAGACTTATGTTTTTTCCATTAGGTTTCATTGTATTTGAACCGATATTGAGATAACTTAGTTTGGCGTTTGACATCAAGCCTAATATCTGCTCATGTGCTTGTGTTCTGCGGAACACAATTTCAATATTTATGCTATCTTAAGATTGCAGTGCGCGTTTTAGAATCCTGAAATTGCATTGTAATCTTGAACTCGTGCAGGGTCGTGTGTGTAAATTAGTTATCACAGCAATCTCGAGTTTGCGCAGCGGTCGGATGCTCATTTTATCAAAGCCAGGAGTGTTTTATGACGTGTGGCGATTGACGAATGACCCTAAAATATCATTAACCCTATGGTGGGGCCCAGAGAGTTTTCTTCGACGCAACGTGAATTGAACGCAGACACCTGGCCAGGGCATATGAGCGTCTTTTTGACGCAACGAGCGTCTTTTTGACGCAACGAGCGTCTTTTTGACGCAACGAGCGTCTTTTTGACGAAATTAACCCAGAAGTATAGGGAGTGACATCATCGACATGCAGCATGTAACAGTCACACTCTACCTAACTAGTCACACTGTAGGCTATCTAACTAGTTATACTATGAGCTATCCAATCAGTAACACTGTACCTAACCGGATGGAAATGTGAGAGTAATTGTTATTAGTACATGTATCGGTTATCAATATGAATCGATGCATATTAATTGTACAATCTCGAGAATAAGCTGCGCGTTTTTAGAATCATTGAAAATGCGCCACAATCTCGAGAGTGTGCAAGGCAGGTTAAGTGTATGAAGCATGATTAACAGTTATGGAATAGATTATCAATTATTTATGCATTTGATTGGTCCATTTCATCAAAAAATAAAGGTTAAATTAAGCCTATACTTAATAACTTGGTAATATATTAGTAATTAAGCTTGATTAGTTAAAGATAGAACAAACTTGAATTTTACTGAGATGTCGAACATTCTATCAAACATTTGGAATTATAATCTCATTTGTTTTCCTTTTGTATTTAATGATGTTAAAATATCGTCTTATAAATTAAACACAAAATGAAAAGTTTTCTATTGAATTAAATGCTATTACATGTGAGACTGCGCTGCGCCTTTTTAGGATCCTGAGAATATGCAAGAATCTCGAGATCGTCGCATATTTTCAAGATTCTAAAAACGAGCAGCGCATTGTCGAGATTGTGCAAAATCGGCAAATTGCGCGGAACATATACACTTCATTAGGGCTTTTCGTTTTATTATTTCTTTGACTCAGACTTAAAATGTAGGGACAAAAAAATTTTTTTCTTTAATGTTCAATGAAAATGTTTCAATCTATACTACATATTTACTTGTTACAACACAACTTTGGCATTTAGTTACCTAACTGTAATTACCTAACTATTATATCTAGCTTCTTACCTAACTTTTGTACCTAACATGTAATTACCTAACTAAATTATCTAAGAATTTAACTTGCAAATGAAATACCAAACAACAGTTTTTGGAAATTTTAGATATTTAAATTAAAACTATCCAACTAGTGTATCTAGGTATACTGAAATTGCAACTACCTAACTAATGGATCTAGGTTCCTATTTTAAATTGCTATTTCCTAACAGTTCTTGTACTGGAAGTAGTGAAGTTTCTTTCAACATCATAATTGAGTTAATAGCTCCGTTAACACATCTATAACGTCACCATATGCGTCAGTGTAATAAACAACAGATGTCTACTCGCACATTATTCAGCCAAAAACTTTATCTGATCATTTTGCTCAATAATTTCCCATCCTTGGACATTTGATTTTTGAACCAAGTTTTATTGATCAATATTCAGGCAACGGATTCAATGTTAATAATTTAAATAAGTGTTAGATTGAGCACTCACAATGTGCGAGTACTCTCTCTCGGAGCTGAAACAGCATTGGACGTGCAGACGGATCGGTTAGCTCTCAGATGTACCTGTTACCCTCTTGTTTTCTGAATAGAATATTTAGGTATCTTACTAGTAACTATACAAAAATTGCACCTAGATACTCCAGATAGGTAATTTCCATCCATTCCTTCAAGCAGAGTGTACTTTCTCCATATATACACAACCGCATCCTAGGCATTCCTACTTTATACCCTTACGTGCCATGTGTGATATCTATATTTGGGCTATTTCAGAATACTATAAACGCACAGCGCAATATTATAATAACGCTAATCGGCAAATAATTATTACGCCAAACACAAGACTACTTACCTAAAGAACCAAGATCAATAGCATGACTCTGCGTTCTATTCTCATATTCGAATGAACAGTAATAGGTTCCTTCGTCAGCTTTTTGTAAGTTCTTCAGTATCAAATAATAAGTTTTGTAGTCTTTTCTTAGCTCTGATTTAGTGGAAATCTTATCTTTAAAATTTTCAGAAATGTCACCACTTGGACCAACTAGAACCTCGTATTCGTCAGAGTTAGTCGTTTTTCTCTTCCACTGCATCTGGAATTTATTAACAATATGGATAAAATAATATAATTTTATGATCAGTACATCGATGACAACTAAACATTATACTTGAATTGAAAAAAATGTTTGTATTCTAAATTTAGTGAATATATTGGAATATCATTGAACGAAGTAGAATATCTGAAATTTGAATGAATATATTCTTACCCTTCATTTTGTATAATAATGTTCACTATTTGAAAACATTCCAATGACAAACTCATCAACAAAATAGTCACATATTACCTCAAAAACCGCAATTGAATCTTCAATCTTCACATCACACGGTATATTTACATCGTCGCCAACTCCATCTCTTGCGTGAGTAGGAGACAATTCATTTAAAGATATAGATGAACCTGTTGGTAATAAAGTAATCTTCATTCTAAGTTAGTTAAACTAATATAATTATGACACTATGATTTTCAATATAGGTATTTTTCTCAAAATTTAAAGTTTACTTACCATTTACGGATGTGAATATACACAGCAGACAAAGAACTGTAAATTGTAACCAATTCATTTTGAACTAAAAATCTGTTAGTTAGAATAATTTTTATTGTATACATTACTTTTTTTACAAATAGTAATAGCTTTCCAAGTGGATTTAAGTTAAATAGTGTTGGCAGAGAAATACTATACTAGTATGGAAATAAAATTTCAGCTGTTTTCTTCTATTTATTTCCTCACACTTCTTTAATTAACTGTAATTCTATTTACAAACTAATGTAGCTGAAATTTCGATATGATATGCAAAATTGAATTCTAAGAAACTATTGTTCGTGACATATACAATTAATATTGAAAATTATTATTTAATATTTATGAATTTCTATTATTGTATCACAGCTTTCTAATTTTTTTTTCAATTTCATTGTTCTTGGTGTCAAATTGCAGATAATATCAATGTGAATGATTCAATCGGAACATTTAATTTTTTTTATAGATATCAAGTATTTCAAAATTATAAAAAAATATTTTTCACTACTTTTGTTTTCCTATTTTCAAATTTGTTATTCTTTTATTATTAAAATAAAAGGTCATTCCTCTATATCAGGGGTGGACACAAAAAGTGTTTTTCAGTGTAAAAAGATGGACCATTTTCTTTTCGTTTTTTTTTAAATTGAAGTGGATACTGAGTAATTATAATGAGGTGGTAGATTTTATTGAAATACGTAAAATGGTTCATATTTTGCACATAAATATTGGGAGTAGATTTATCATCTGCATTAAAAGGAACTGATAAATTATTCTTAATTACATTCTTTTCGTGTGAAAATAATTCACAATAAAAACAAAATTAATAATCTTGCATAAGTAATAATAGGTAACTCGTAAAATCTCAGGATAAATGACAATGGCTACCTAACTTATTAAAAAGAAGGACTTAAGAATGATTGCACAAATTCTTACCACAGTGTTAGAGTGTCCCTAGACAAACTTATGAATAATATATACATAACTGATCTAGATATAGAGAGCCAAAAGTAAAAATTTCGAACACTGGCAGTACAAAAACAATGAACAAAAAATACTATATTAATGGATAAAATTTACTATCAAAGTATCAAGTTCATTACAAATATACTTTTCTTCAATTAGTTCACAATACTCTTCTATATTATCCTTTTAATTTATAAAGCAGTCAGGGCTAAAATTCTAAATTTTCTTTGGAAGAAAATAAAGCACCGTTTCCCTGGTGGGCACGAGTGCTACTCTCAGTGCCAAAAGAGCACTGAGTGCTGCCTTTGCCCACCCATGCTCTAAATTTTAGAATAACCTGCTGAAAACTGCATTGTAAAAATTGTAAAAGTAGAATATTTTCTAGATTTTTTCTTATTAATTTATCAAGGACATATCAACTAATAACAGCAATGCCACTTTTTCAACCCCTGCAATTCTCAATCCATTTTGATACAGTTTGCGGCCAGTTATTGTGGAAGAATGAGCTTTTATTTCAATTGTAACAGAAATTCTAATTTCAATTTAGAAAAGTGAAAAAACTTTCGAAAATAGTCTACTTTTTTTGGGTAATTTTGCAATATCTGATATTCTAAAAGTTTTCTAAGAAAATAATTGTGATTTAATCACTCACACTAATATTATCTGCAGTCTGAGACCAAGAACAATGAAATTGAACTAAAACTAGAAAAATGGAGTTAAAATCTGAAATAAAATTGAAATTAGAATTATGATATTTATTTTATCGTAAAAATGTCACAAAATTTTGTTTAAGATTTCATTAAGCTACATTGGACTTGAAGTAAAAAGACAGTTTAGAATCTATACACAATCTCTTTGAGTTATTTGAAAGATTCAACAAATACTTATCAATTTACATTATCATAATTACATAATATATAACGGTCTTCGATCATATGATGTAACAAATTCTTAAAATAATACGGCTTTTATCTTTAGTTGACGTTAAAGAAAGTGTCATGAATTAAATATTTGTGATTGAATATAAACTAACATTAGAAGAAAATATAATAAATAACATTTCAGTACTATTGGTTTGGATATTGTATAGAAAACTGATTAGGTGTCTAATTTTCACTTCATATAATATTTCAATGGAAAAAGTTGCCTTTTTTATATAAAAAAAATCGTGAGAGGGAAATACATGGCAACCTAAGAAGGAAAAAGTCACTAAGTAACTACATGGTTGCATTTACACACAGAACAGAGACGGAAACTTTAATAGAATTCTGTTAATAAAATAGATTATAATAATAATTTCAAAAAATCACATCACACTGAAAAAAGTAAAGATTACTATCAAAAAAATTGAACCTTGTTGAGACAAAGACTACTGACCGACTGAACCATGTTCAGAGTAGCCTCTATCTGTGGTTTCTCTTTACAATCTATACTATCACAATCTCTCTTTGTTAACTACAATCACTCTTCATAGAGGGAGATATTTGACCCGCTATTTGGACATTAGATCTTCTTAGCATAATATGTAAATACACCAAAAAAACTGTAGGAAAACTATTCTACGTAATTGTAAAAAATTATATTGAAGTAACAATATCTCTTAATTATATTCAATAATACTTTCGGAGTTCATTTTGAAGCATATGTAACTAATAGGTTGGGAAATCAACGTATACTATAGACTATCTAATTTACTAATTACGAGAAGTACTTTTCTCAAATAAAATTATTCAAACTTACGTAATATGTTTATCCATGGATTTGATTTATAAAATATTTTGAGTCTATCTTCTTAAATAGATCATCAGCATATTAGTAAAAATATGATTAACATATTTTTATTTTTCCAAGTAACTATAAAGTAATTCAGAAAGGCATTGTATAATGAAGTATTTGTATACGTTATGGGGGTAAAATACCAATTAATTTCATAAATTTATTTTACAAATATAATACTTATGTTCATAATGTATTAATTTTCAGTCTTGTGTTAAAAACTGTTTATTATATTAAATATAATTTCAAACCATTATCGCTGAATTCGAATTAGTATTTAATGAGATCAATATACGGTGTTTATCGGGGCAACAGTGTCGCAATATTAGAACATTATTGGTAATGTTGTAACATTGTTTCTCGTATAATTCAATTATTCCCCTCATTCCTCAAGTCTTCTCTTTATTTCGTTATTGTTAGGATGAAACAGTACGAATATTCCCTCTTTGCGAAATAGTGATGTCGAAAAATTGCCACCACGTTTGCAAACATCGGAACATTTCAAAGAAGCAAGGAGGTTCCAATTGAATTTTTCTGGCATTTTTCTTTGGTTGTGCAAATATTGAATATTATTTTGAGAGGAGGGGAGTCTTCGATTGAATTCTAACATGCTTACTTTTTTAAAAGCATCAACAAGATTCGCCAGACTTTCAGTGTAGAGGAGGAGTTTGTGAGTTTGAAAATGTTAAATTTTATATTCTAGAACTGGAGTACCGAAAGGCAATGATTTTCCCCTTTTCAGAATAATGTACTTTTCATTCATATTTACCAACGAATGTAAACATATGATATCATGAAACTGAAGCAAAAAACCAAAGAAACTCTTCAATGTAATTTTATTCATAAGATTAATTTTCAATGAGAATTCACTTTAAATATAACTCCTATACTATAATTCCTAAAGCCTTAAAAATGAATTCCTCTGATAAAATATATAAACAGTACACTAAATTATTGAGAATTTAATTAATTATATTAACTGAATTCTTTGAAATTTCAATACTAGAAGTTTATGATAAATATTATTCTATTGACAATTTAAACTTATATATTTACGTTATATATTCTATGAAAACTTAGGAATTATATGATTTATAATAACAAAAACCGTGACCGGACAATTGCCACCCGCGGACAATTGCCATCCGCGGACAATTGACACCCTCGGACAGTTGCCACCCGAATAATTGCCACCTCCGGACAATTGCCACCCAAATATTTATTATCAGGCCACTTAACTTTAAAAATGGAGATGAAATATGTATATTATTTTTGTACGATTAGTTATTATTTGTATACATTATAAGCTTATAAAATTCATTACACATTTAATATTTTCCTTTTTAAGTGACTGCATTCACAGAGTAGCTTTTCTGCATCCATGAGCATTGTCACCCACGGTGGTAGATGACTTTGTTCATGGAGCTACTTTCCTTTCTGACTGCTTCTTCAAGTCCCTTGTATTTAATTTCCTTTTGATGTCAGTGATATAGTCATTAGTAAACCAAATTTCTGAAGCAGACGATATTCCATTAATAGAATTGAAATATCTCGCCCGGAATATGTCTTTATTTATAATTATTTGCTAAAGGAAAAACAATAGGTATTTATATTACTACCCAGTAATATAATTTATAAGTTAAGAATCCTGACAATATAATTAGGGTTGTGACAATATGTTTTTAAAATCCTAAATCCTGAAAATGTTATAGACGAAGGGAATTAAACAGTTTTGAATCGTTCTAAAGAAGTGGTATTAAGTATTCAATAACATAAGATTTAAAGAATATAAGATTTAAAAAATATAAGATTTAAAAAGCACATTCAGAAACCGAATAATATTTTTTTTTATCTTATATTGTATATAATTAATAATTAATCGTACAACAATAATATACATATTTTATCACTATTTTTAAAGTTAAGAGGCCTGATATTAATTATTTGGGTGGCAATTGTCCGGGGGTGGCAATTGTCCGGGTGGCAACTGTACGGGGGTGGCAATTGTCCGCGGGTGGCAATTGTCCTAGCACCACAAAAACACAGTCGCATATTCAGAACTGGACAAATTATAGTTTCATTGAATATCGAATAACTGCTTTGATGTAAAATGTTACGAGTGCACGATCTGCAAGTGGAATTTCTAATTATTCGTGCATTAAAATTCGTAATTGCTTTTAAAACTTTTATATAATTCAAGCATTATAATAATTAATTTTAGTTGAGAAATTTTGATTAATTTACATCGAGAGAATACTTGGTTCGAAAAACAATTAATTATCAAGATACTATATAAATATCCTGTATAATATATATAAATATCAAAAATACGATGTCAATATTCTGCTAGAGAATCTTAATATCTTAATACCAAATGTCAATATCTTAATAGCAAATGTCAATATCTTAATAGCAAATGTCAATATCTTAATACTAAATGTCAATATCTTAATACAAAATATCAATATCTTAATACTAAATGTCAATATCTTAATACAAAATATCAATATCTTAATACTAAATGTCAATATCTTAATACTAAATGTCAATATCTTAATGCCAAATGTCAATATCTTAATACTAAATGCCAATATCTTAATACAAAATATCAATATCTTAATACTAAATGTCAATATCTTAATGCCAAATGTCAATATCTTAATACTAAATGCCAATATCTTAATACAAAATATCAATATCTTAATACTAAATGTCAATATCTTAATGCCAAATGTCAATATCTTAATACTAAATGCCAATATCTTAATACAAAATATCAATATCTTAATACCAAATGTCAATATCTTAATAGCAAATGTCAATATCTTAATAGCAAATGTCAATATCTTAATACTAAATGTCAATATCTTAATACAAAATATCAATATCTTAATACCAAATGCCAATATCTTAATACAAAATATCAATATCTTAATACTAAATGTCAATATCTTAATACTAAATGTCAATATCTTAATGCCAAATGTCAATATCTTAATACTAAATGTCAATATCTTAATACTAAATGTCAATATCTTAATACCAAATATCAATATCTTAATATCAAATATTAATATCTTAATACTAAATGTCAATATCTTTATGCCAAATGTCAATATCTTAATACTAAATGTCAATATCTTAATACCAAATGTCAATATCTTAATACCAAATATCAATATCTTAATACTAAATGTCAATATCTTAATACTAAATGTCAATATCTTAATACCAAATGTCAATATCTTAATACCAAATATCAATATCTTAATACTAAATGTCAATATCTTAATACCAAATGTCAATATCTTAATACCAAATATCAATATCTTAATACTAAATGTCAATATCTTTATGCCAAATGTCAATATCTTAATACAAAATATCAATATCTTAATACTAAATGTCAATATCTTAATACTAAATGTCAATATCTTAATACCAAATGCCAATATTTAATACAAAATATCAATATCTTGATACTAAATGTCAATATCTTAATACTAAATGTCAATATCTTAATACTAAATGTCAATATCTTAATACAAAATATCAATATCTTAATACTAAATGTCAATATCTTAATACTAAATGTCAATATCTTAATGCCAAATGTCAATATCTTAATACTAAATGCCAATATCTTAATACAAAATATCAATATCTTAATACTAAATGTCAATATCTTAATGCCAAATGTCAATATCTTAATACTAAATGCCAATATCTTAATACAAAATATCAATATCTTAATACTAAATGTCAATATCTTAATGCCAAATGTCAATATCTTAATACTAAATGCCAATATCTTAATACAAAATATCAATATCTTAATACCAAATGTCAATATCTTAATAGCAAATGTCAATATCTTAATAGCAAATGTCAATATCTTAATACTAAATGTCAATATCTTAATACAAAATATCAATATCTTAATACCAAATGCCAATATCTTAATACAAAATATCAATATCTTAATACTAAATGTCAATATCTTAATACTAAATGTCAATATCTTAATGCCAAATGTCAATATCTTAATACTAAATGTCAATATCTTAATACTAAATGTCAATATCTTAATACCAAATATCAATATCTTAATATCAAATATTAATATCTTAATACTAAATGTCAATATCTTTATGCCAAATGTCAATATCTTAATACTAAATGTCAATATCTTAATACCAAATGTCAATATCTTAATACCAAATATCAATATCTTAATACTAAATGTCAATATCTTAATACTAAATGTCAATATCTTAATACCAAATGTCAATATCTTAATACCAAATATCAATATCTTAATACTAAATGTCAATATCTTAATACCAAATGTCAATATCTTAATACCAAATATCAATATCTTAATACTAAATGTCAATATCTTTATGCCAAATGTCAATATCTTAATACAAAATATCAATATCTTAATACTAAATGTCAATATCTTAATACTAAATGTCAATATCTTAATACCAAATGCCAATATCTTAATACAAAATATCAATATCTTAATACTAAATGTCAATATCTTAATACTAAATGTCAATATCTTAATACCAAATGCCAATATCTTAATACAAAATATCAATATCTTAATACTAAATGTCAATATCTTAATACTAAATGTCAATATCTTAATGCCAAATGTCAATATCTTAATACTAAATGTCAATATCTTAATACCAAATATCAATATCTTAATACTAAATGTCAATATCTTAATACTAAATGTCAATATCTTAATACCAAATGCCAATATCTTAATACAAAATATCAATATCTTAATACTAAATGTCAATATCTTAATACTAAATGTCAATATCTTAATGCCAAATGTCAATATCTTAATACTAAATGTCAATATCTTAATACCAAATATCAATATCTTAATACCAAATATCAATATCTTAATACTAAATGTCAATATCTTAATACCAAATGCCAATATCTTAATACAAAATATCAATATCTTAATACTAAATGTCAATATCTTAATACTAAATGTCAATATCTTAATGCCAAATGTCAATATCTTAATACTAAATGTCAATATCTTAATACCAAATATCAATATCTTAATACCAAATATCAATATCTTAATACTAAATGTCAATATCTTTATGCCAAATGTCAATATCTTAATACTAAATTTCAATATCTTATTACCAAATGTCAATATCTTAATACCAAATGTCAATATCTTAATACCAAATATCAATATCTTAATACTAAATGTCAATATCTTAATACCAAATGTCAATATCTTAATACCAAATATCAATATCTTAATACTAAATGTCAATATCTTTATGCCAAATGTCAATATCTTAATACTAAATTTCAATATCTTAATACCAAATGTCAATATCTTAATACCAAATGTCAATATCTTAATACCAAATGCCAATATCTTAATACAAAATATCAATATCTTAATACTAAATGTCAATATCTTAATACTAAATGTCAATATCTTAATACCAAATATCAATATCTTAATACCAAATATCAATATCTTAATACTAAATGTCAATATCTTTATGCCAAATGTCAATATCTTAATACTAAATGTCAATATCTTAATACCAAATGTCAATATCTTAATACCAAATATCAATATCTTAATACTAAATGTCAATATCTTAATACCAAATGTCAATATCTTAATACCAAATATCAATATCTTAATACTAAATGTCAATATCTTTATGCCAAATGTCAATATCTTAATACAAAATATCAATATCTTAATACTAAATGTCAATATCTTAATACTAAATGTCAATATCTTAATACCAAATGCCAATATCTTAATACAAAATATCAATATCTTAATACTAAATGTCAATATCTTAATACTAAATGTCAATAACTTAATGCCAAATGTTAATATCTTAATACTAAATGTCAATATCTTAATACCAAATATCAATATCTTAATACCAAATATCAATATCTTAATACTAAATGTCAATATCTTTATGCCAAATGTCAATATCTTAATACTAAATTTCAATATCTTATTACCAAATGTCAATATCCTAATACCAAATATCAATATCTTAATACTAAATGTCAATATCTTAATACCAAATGTCAATATCTTAATACCAAATATCAATATCTTAATACTAAATGTCAATATCTTTATGCCAAATGTCAATATCTTAATACTAAATTTCAATATCTTAATACCAAATGTCAAATTCTTAATACCAATGTCAATATCTTAATACCAAATGCCAATATCTTAATACAAAATATCAATATCTTAATACTAAATGTCAATATCTTAATACTAAATGTCAATATCTTAATGTCAAATGTCAATATCTTAATACTAAATGTCAATATCTTAATACCAAATGTCAATATCTTAATACCAAATATCAATATCTTAATGTACTGGCTTTTCATATTTAAAGGAGACTCTCAATAGAAACAGTCAGTAATTCAGTCCGTACTTTATTGTAATTCTTCCACATCAAGTACAAACTTTTGAATGATATTAAATCCTGAGAAAGAGAACAAAAACTACCGTAAATACATGAACATTTAAAGAAATGGCATAGCAACACAAGGTGCAATCAGAGAAAAGTTTACAGATTAGCTACATAAAAATATAAATCTTCTTACTATACAATAAGCAATATTCACTATATAGCAAAAGAAACAGAACAAATAAATGTTAAATAATAAACACAGAACTTACATTTTACTATCTCCTGATTTACATAAGTTTATTTTAATCCAATCCTCAACTGGAGTGCGAAAGAAGAAAGGGCACGTGCGCTCACCCCGAAGTCTAGTTTCACACTGACTAGCAAGAACTATGGGGGTTCAGAACTTCAGAACAGAACTGCGTAACGAACTTTGCACGTACACATTTCCAAATAAATAACTAGATATTACAAATTTAGAACAAATATTGAAAATAATAAGAGCTAAACGTAAGATGAAATATCATAAAGTTAATCACATAATAAACCTTTTAACTTTAATGAGGAAATACTTATAAACTATAAACTAACAGAACTTTATTCTTTGCTGTACATTTGTACAGCACACTCCCGCCCGACTGTGCCCAGATTTTCGTTTTGGCACAGGGGAACGAGATCATGAATGGCTTTGATAACTGTACGACTTCTTCCCTTACTGGGACAAACCCTCAACAGAACTTTTCGGACGAGGCCGTCAGAACTCTTGAAAGTTTCAACTACCAAACCTAAAATCCACTGATTTCGTGGGAGATTCTTTGACTTAATAATTACTACAGTTCCCTTAGTGATTGACTTCTGAGGAGCCTTCCACTTTCTACGTTCTATCATATCAACTAGGTACAGTTTCTTCCAATAATGCCAGAATTCGTCGGCTATACGTTGTACCTTCTTCCATCTGTTAAGTCCGTAAGCGTGTATGTCCGTTTTTACGATTTCGTCATTAGGGATAGATGAAGGTTCGACCTTGAGTGTTAATATCATTGAGGGGGTGATCGGATAGGGTTCGTTTGGATCATCGCATATGCCATAAAGTGGGGTTGAATTGACTATGCTTGCCGCTTCTTGTAGAAATGTGCACATTTCATCCCTACTTAGGTTAGTGGTTGACACCTTATGAAGAAAGGTTTGTAAAATGCGTCGAACAGAGCCAATCTTTCTCTCATAAACTCCTCCGAAGTGGCTTGCCTCGGCAGGGTTCATTTTCCAAGCGCAACCGCGTGTGAGAGCGTCTTGTTCAATACGTTTGAAATCAATATTGTAGTTGAGTGCACCTACAAAATTAGACCCTTGGTCGCTTACTATTGACTTGCAAGGTCCACGAATGGCAATGAATCTACGCATACCGTTTATGAATGAAACAGTATCTAGGCCGACCAAAGGTTCGATATGTATGGCTCTAGATGCTAAGCACGTTATGATAAGACCATACATTTTCTTCGTTGCTTTACTTTGACGCGTACATTTACCATCATGTACTAAGAACGGACCAAATACATCTATACCGATGTGATCAAATGGAGCTGATTCGTTCACCCTTTCTGAGGGCAAATCAGCCATCATTTGGCCAGCCGTTGATCCTCGCAATCGCTTGCACATGGTACATTCAGCTATAACTTTCTTCACCAACATCTTACCTTTGATGATGAAAAATCCACGATTTCGCACTTCCGAATAAGAGATCAGGCGTCCTTGATGGGCACAGATCTCATGACAATGCTCGACAATTCTCCTGGATATGGGATGTTCGTGAGGCAGCACAACTGGGTGTTTGACTTTATACGAACCAAGAGAATTGCGGAGTCTACCTCCAGCCCTTATAAGTCCGGTGCTATCCTTGAAGGGTGCCACTCCACTTAGAGTGTGTCCATCAGGTAACTCCAGTGGTATCTGCATATCACCGCCTATTCCTTGGAAAGAATCACGCTGAGCTGCTGACACCAGAGCTTCGACAGCCTCCTGAACATATATGTCATTGTTGCGCGGAGCTAAAGGCTTTCCCTTGGATTGACGAGCTTTGTCAGACCATCGTCTGACAAGGGAAAGAACACGCTGTGCGATTCTTATACACTTGGGCCAACTACTGACTCGTTCGACTAGTTCGGTTAGAGGGGAATTCGGTGTTGAGGTTTCTGCACAGCGTAAGATTTTGTGATGAGGAGTAGCTTCGGGTAGGTTACTATAAGGAGTTCCTGAAGTCTCACTGATTACAGGTTCGTCATCATAAATGAATTCAGGTCCCGTAAACCACAAGCTGTTAACGAGAGATTCTGGACTCATTGATCTAGATGCGTGATCAGCTGGATTCTGATCTGTAGGAACATATTTCCATCCAGTTACGCAATGACATAATCTTCTAATACTATCAATACGACGAGATACGTAGCGCGAGAACGATTTACGACAATTCTGAAGATATCCTAACACTATCTTAGAATCTGTGTAGCAAGATATGCCTGTGATTCTGACATTTAACTCACGCAAGACGTTGGATAGAGCAAAAGAAGCTTCCAGAGCAGCGCACAATTCCAAGCGTGGGATTGTAGTTGCATCCCTAGGAGCCACTTTTGAACCGGCCGTTACGAAGGATACACGGCGCTCACCTTCCGAGTTAGAACTTGTGGCGTAGATTACGTAACCAATAGCCACAGAAGATGCATCAGCGAATACATGAAGATGAACATCAGTTGGATTAGTAACGAATATGCATCGAGGTATCGATATACGAGCTCCGTTAACCTCATTTTTCCACTTCGTCCAAGCGGACAATTTGTCTTCAGACAATGGCGTATCCCAGTCTAGGTGTTCGCTCGATTCACAGTGCATAGCTTCTCGCTGAATAATCCTTCCTCCAAGCACGATTGGAGCAACCATGCCGATCGGGTCAAACAAGCCATTTACAGACGATAATATACCTCTTCTTGTGAAGGGACGATCAGGAATATTGATGTTTATTGTCATATGATCCGATTCAGTTTCCCAAACTACACCGAGTGTCCTGGACGACTCTGATGGAGTGATAGACACTGACTGATGAAGCTGTTCATCACGGCTATGAGAAAAGTGCTCCTGAACAGGTTTAGAGTTGGATCGTATCTTATGCAGTTCCAACTGATACTTTCCAAACACAGTTTTTGTTTCATTGACTATCGAAATAGCCTCTTCAGAGGAATTGCAACTATGCAAGCCGTCGTCAACATAGAAATCTTTATCTACAAAACGAGTGGCGGCATCACTTAATTCGTTCTTACTACGTTCACGCTTTACTATATATTTCAAACCATATTCCGCGATGGAAGGGGAACTTCGTGCTCCAAAAAGATGTACGTTAGACCTATATTGCACGATTGGCTTCGAAGTATCATTGTTTTGCCACCAAAAGAATCGTAGAAAATCCTTTTGATCGTCAGGAACAAGAAAGTTTTGAAACATATGTTTGATATCGCATGTGAAAGCCACAGGAAATGATCGAAACCTTAGTAATACCGCTCGCAAATCATTGTTCATATCAGGTCCCTGTAATAACGCGTCGTTCAGAGAAACTTTCTTAAAGGATGCTGAAGCATCAAACACTAAACGAGCTTTATCTTTTAGCGGGTGGGTGACCGGGAAGACGGGTAGCCACCAAGCCTTACCTTGTTTTGGAGTTACGTATTCGCTTCTGATTTGTTCGACATGTCCCATTCGTACATTTTTATCGATCGCTTCTCGACATTGTGCTAGCTTAGCATTAGTTGTTTTTAATTTGTTCAACGTCGAAACTGTTCGGAAATAGACCGCATCTTTATTGTTTGGCAATGACACATCGCTATCCTTGAAAGGAAGAGGGAGTATCACCCTACCATCTTTGTCGATATTTACCTCCGAATTTAGTTTCTCTATAAACTTCGAGTCATCGACGGAGAATCCTTTTAAATCGTCATCGCTGTGTCGCTCAAACACGTTGTCTGTCGACTCTAGAAGGTTAGTTTTGAGAGGAAAAACATCAGATGCATCGAAACTCATCTGTCCCGCTTGTTTAGCACATATACGAAACGCACGAACAGATGGAGAAGGTACCACATAATTACAAGCCTTCACAATTCTTTTAGAAACTGGACCAACTAGAGCATAACCAAGAGGTGTCTGATGGACATAAGGAGCTTTATAACCGAAAGTTTTATAGTTCATTAATTCACCTGCATCTGCTCCTACTAATAGCATTGTATCTACTTCATAATCTAACTCTGTGAATTTATTAGCAAGATGTCTTATGTGCGGAAAACTGTTTATGATCTTTGGAGAAGCCATCTCATCATGAGTGTCAGGAATCATGCTACTAGACAAAGTATCAGGCAGTTTATACCATTTAGAATCAGAAACACCTTTAACTTTTAAACCACTTATCAATTGACCATCAACATTAGTTTTTAATCCGCTAAGAGTTTTAAGTGAATAAGAATATTTAGGAGCTTCGACAGAAAGTAAATCTAACAGCTTGGGATCTGCAAAACATCTGGTACTCTGATCATCTAGGATTAATAAACACTTAACAGTTTTCTCTGAATTCGAGTGACCAACTTCTACAAGAAATGTCTTAGAAAATACACATGGAGAATTATGTTCGCTTACATTAGTCATAGTAACTCTAGCAAAAGGTTTACTACTGCTCTGAAATTTACCGTTATTATGTTTAGACACATATGTAGATGTGTTTTCGTTTTCATTTACGTTAGCTACATTGTCATAATGCATTACAGTTAAGTGACTCTTTTGACATACGCTACACTTTGGATTTTCAGATTTACAGTTAACAACAAAATGATCACCTAGACAACGAAAACATAACTTATTTTCTCTGACTACAGCAAGTTTATCATCTCTGTTAAAATTCCTAAATGAATAGCAATCTTTCAAACTATGCTTATCGCTTTTATGGACATAACAATAAGCTTTCATACCTGTTGACTTTTCATCTGATGTACTTTCCGTACGAAATACCTTAGTAGTTCGAGAGCTTCGCTGGTCTCTCACAGTGGTTGGTGCCTTCTTAAAGAAATCATCTACTGATTCCTTGTAGAGGAGTTGAATGAAGCTGACGAAGACAGAAAGTGTAGGGTTCTGTCCACTTGAAGCCTTGCTCTTGACTCCAAATGTTCTCCATCTGCCACGAAGTGAGTCTGAGAGTTTTCCAGACAGCATTAGGATTCCTTCATAAGTATTGAGCCACTGTAGCTGAGGGCAGGACTCCATTGAACAAACAGCATTCCTGCATGCATCCAACATGCTGGTGATAGAATCCTCATCATCAATAGAATAGATAGGTGGAAGTTTCTTAAGGCGATCAATAAGTAACTGTGAGCCTGCCATTTTATTACCATATCGTTCTTCAAATGTACTCCATATGGTATCGAGGGCTGACCCTGATGACTCTACTGTGACGTTAGTAAGGTAGTCTTTCACAAGATCTTGAGGACGACCAGTTGTATTGGCACATAATATCTGTAGTTTCTCTATGTTAGTGAGAGCAACACAACTCATCCTACTCTTCAATATGTTAGCCCACATATTATAGGTACCGGGTTTGCCGTTGAAAGGTTCTGCTGGAGATTTCAGAAGATCTGCCTTGAGCAGAAATGTAGCTGCATTTGAGGATTCAATTACAGGTGGGTCTTCGTTATTAGAAGAATGGGCATTATTAAAATCTTCGTTGGTAGATTGATTTTCATTTTTAGGAACTGGTCCATCTTCATAGTTACTCTGAGCTTGACTTTCTTCATTCTGTTGTTCGTTAATGACATCCTCGCGCTGAGGAGGAGTAGTCATAACAGAAAAAAGTGACTGTCGATCTTCAGGGTTATCATTCGATATGTCGTCTAAATCAAATCGTCGTCTGAGAGAATTAATTTCACGAACAGAGTCGTAAGCTTCACGCATAAGTTCGAAGCGTAACCTCTTAGCAGTGCGAGATTCATTTCGTGCACCGTTATCTCGAAGGCGTACTTCCAATGCTCTACTTTGATTATCAAAGTGTTTCTTAACAGCTGTTATTTCATCAGATTTCGCTTTTAGTTCTTCTTCGCTTGAACCGTCTAAATCTTCTTGTAATAACTCTCTAAATTTATCTGTAACAGCGTCTAATTCCTTTATAAGGACGTTTAAAGATGGCTTTGCTCCACGCTTCACGTTCTCTCCCATAGCTGTGTACGTCAAGCAAACACTTACACGGAATGCAGTAGAGCGCTAGCTGTGGTGTGTGCGTGAACAAAGGCACACCGCTTCATATATCGTTCCGTATGCTATACGTACTGAAGTTGGTGAGGTATATGTTGAGTAGGTGGTGAGAGACACGCTAGGGGGTGACTAGATATACCTGAGCAGTGAGCTGATGCACAGTAGGGTTGCCACGAGTCACCAGATAATCTTCAACTCTGAGTGTGCGCAATAGGGAAGTTGCCACACATCACCAGACGATCTTCCATCAGTCGAACAATGATTTAATGTACTGGCTTTTCATATTTAAAGGAGACTCTCAATAGAAACAGTCAGTAATTCAGTCCGTACTTTATTGTAATTCTTCCACATCAAGTACAAACTTTTGAATGATATTAAATCCTGAGAAAGAGAACAAAAACTACCGTAAATACATGAACATTTAAAGAAATGGCATAGCAACACAAGGTGCAATCAGAGAAAAGTTTACAGATTAGCTACATAAAAATATAAATCTTCTTACTATACAATAAGCAATATTCACTATATAGCAAAAGAAACAGAACAAATAAATGTTAAATAATAAACACAGAACTTACATTTTACTATCTCCTGATTTACATAAGTTTATTTTAATCCAATCCTCAACTGGAGTGCGAAAGAAGAAAGGGCACGTGCGCTCACCCCGAAGTCTAGTTTCACACTGACTAGCAAGAACTATGGGGGTTCAGAACTTCAGAACAGAACTGCGTAACGAACTTTGCACGTACACATTTCCAAATAAATAACTAGATATTACAAATTTAGAACAAATATTGAAAATAATAAGAGCTAAACGTAAGATGAAATATCATAAAGTTAATCACATAATAAACCTTTTAACTTTAATGAGGAAATACTTATAAACTATAAACTAACAGAACTTTATTCTTTGCTGTACATGTGCTGTACATTTGTACAGCACACTTAATACTAAATGTCAATATCTTAATACCAAATGTCAATATCTTAATACCAAATATCAATATCTTAATACTAAATGTCAATATCTTTATGCCAAATGTCAATATCTTAATACAAAATATCAATATCTTAATACTAAATGTCAATATCTTTATGCCAAATGTCAATATCTTAATACCAAATGCCAATATCTTAATACAAAATATCAATATCTTAATACTAAATGTCAATATCTTAATACTAAATATCAATATCTGAATGCCAAATGTCAATATCTTAATACTAAATGTCAATATCTTAATACCAAATATCAATATCTTAATACCAAATTTCAATATCTTATTACCAAATGTCAATATCTTTATGCCAAATGTCAATATCTTAATACTAAATTTCAATATCTTATTACCAAATGTCAATATCTTAATACCAAATGTCAATATCTTAATACCAAATATCAATATCTTAATACTAAATGTCAATATCTTAATACCAAATGTCAATATCTTAATACCAAATATCAATATCTTAATACTAAATGTCAATATCTTTATGCCAAATGTCAATATCTTAATACTAAATTTCAATATCTTAATACCAAATGTCAATATCTTAATACCAATGTCAATATCTTAATACCAAATGCCAATATCTTAATACAAAATATCAATATCTTAATACTAAATGTCAATATCTTAATACTAAATGTCAATATCTTAATGCCAAATGTCAATATCTTAATACCAAATATCAATATCTTAATACTAAATGTCAATATCTTTATGCCAAATGTCAATATCTTAATACTAAATTTCAATATCTTATTACCAAATGTCAATATCTTAATACCAAATGTCAATATCTTAATACCAAATATCAATATCTTAATACTAAATGTCAATATCTTAATACCAAATGTCAATATCTTAATACCAAATATCAATATCTTAATACTAAATGTCAATATCTTTATGCCAAATGTCAATATCTTAATACTAAATTTCAATATCTTAATACCAAATGTCAATATCTTAATACCAAATGTCAATATCTTAATACCAAATGCCAATATCTTAATACAAAATATCAATATCTTAATACTAAATGTCAATATCTTAATACTAAATGTCAATATCTTTATGCCAAATGTCAATATCTTAATACAAAATATCAATATCTTAATACTAAATGTCAATATCTTTATGCCAAATGTCAATATCTTAATACCAAATGCCAATATCTTAATACAAAATATCAATATCTTAATACTAAATGTCAATATCTTAATACTAAATGTCAATATCTGAATGCCAAATGTCAATATCTTAATACTAAATGTCAATATCTTAATACCAAATATCAATATCTTAATACCAAATATCAATATCTTAATACTAAATGTCAATATCTTTATGCCAAATGTCAATATCTTAATACTAAATTTCAATATCTTATTACCAAATTTCAATATCTTAATACCAAATGTCAATATCTTAATACCAAATATCAATATCTTAATACTAAATGTCAATATCTTAATACCAAATGTCAATATCTTAATACCAAATATCAATATCTTAATACTAAATGTCAATATCTTTATGCCAAATGTCAATATCTTGATACTAAATTTCAATATCTTAATACCAAATGTCAATATCTTAATACCAATGTCAATATCTTAATACCAAATGCCAATATCTTAATACAAAATATCAATATCTTAATACTAAATGTCAATATCTTAATACTAAATGTCAATATCTTAATGCCAAATGTCAATATCTTAATACTAAATGTCAATATCTTAATACCAAATATCAATATCTTAATACCAAATATCAATATCTTAATACTAAATGTCTATATCTTTATGCCAAATGTCAATATCTTAATACTAAATTTCAATATCTTATTACCAAATGTCAATATCTTAATACCAAATGTCAATATCTTAATACCAAATATCAATATCTTAATACCAAATATCAATATCTTAATACTAAATGTCTATATCTTTATGCCAAATGTCAATATCTTAATACAAAATATCAATATCTTAATACTAAATGTCAATATCTTAATACTAAATGTCAATATCTTAATACCAAATGCCAATATCTTAATACAAAATATCAATATCTTAATACTAAATGTCAATATCTTAATACT
>CANNZV010005876.1:23-22730 GCA_947561585.1 Caprella mutica | reverse complement strand
AGCGACTCTGTATAACTTCTCTTCCGACATCGAATTCCAGTAACAAATTAGACATGGTGACATCAAGTAGACATCTATCCGATATCCGTTTGCACCGCTAAACCGCATCATATCAAGTATATTTGGCATCGAAGCGATATCGTTATAACAGCGTTGAATAGAAAGATAAATTACGACATACAACATACATAGGGATTCTCCATCGAACAGACGCCTAATTATATATCTAATATGCTTCGAAACGATATCCACTTGCATACAATGAATAATAAATTAAAATTGAAAACTCTTACTTTCATTGATATAACGTACTGTACGTTTAGATGCATGTCAATTTGATTAATGTTACATAATGTTATATATAAATGAAATGGGAAGAAATGAAGTGAAGTGTCCAGGTTTCGATCGTGGATCCTTACGTCCTCGTGCCAGTAGCTCTGCCACTTTGCCACCGAGGATGAATTTAACTAAAAAAAATTTTGGTTTTAAATGACCCGGAGATACTTAAAGATATTTTAAAGTGAATAGAACAATACAGGCAAGCACCGCTTGTATAACCTAAATGATTAAATCACAACTTATTCACAACTTATTCATAACAAATAGTAAATCAAATATTTATATAATTGTAACTCCTTAAAAAATTGTTCTCTATGAGTTCAATTAAAGAAAATGTTTTGAGGCCACTACTTAGAATAAAAATGAAAGCTCTGTGATAAAAGTTCAAAGTAATGAATGCATTAATTAAAATTTGACCATAGATTTACTCTCACTCAGTAAATCTAGGTCATAATAATTGAGTAATTAGTTGATATTTGGAATTATATAATTGTGTTACATTGAACAAACAAGAATTTGTGCTCTGTGAAATATTTTTAGCAGTAGGGTTTATATTCCAAGTTATTATTTGGGTCTATATTTTCGAACACGTGATAAAGGAAAATATAAAAATTATTTAATCAGTAACATAATAGATGAAGGTATGATACCAATTGAAATAAAAGTTAAATAATTCGATTATTATATATAGATTTATTGAGTCCGATTACCACTTTAAGTTTAATTATCTATATTGTGAATCACTGAATTTCAATCGTCTCATTTGCAGCTTTGGCACTATGGTGAAAGCTCAAGTTATCGGATATGGGGTTCCGCATTTTACGTAGATAAATTATTTATGTGATGATTTTTATTTCTAAACTCGTATTTTACGTAGTGGTATCATGGATACCAATTTAAGTAAGAATTAAATAATGATAATTATTATATTTATTTCTAATGTATCCGAAAATGTGGAACCGTCCGATAACACTGAATCTACTCTAAAATGAAACATGTTAAATAGCCCATCAACTTTTGATTATTACGTTAAGTAGAGGTTTAACGTCTGTTTCGGAACAGAGTCCATGTCGCTGACGTCAAAAACGAAATGAAATACAAGGGACTATAAAGCCCATATTACATTGTGGCGCTCAACATGGCGGTCGCCACAGTTTTGGTATTTTTCTCTCTAACTCCACCCCTTTTCTCTCTAATGGCAAACAACTCCATGGCGAGCGCCATGGAATTGTGATCGCTCACTGCGCGATAGAACGAACACCGCCACCGTTTTAGAGGTGATGAAATTGTTACTGAAACCTGCTAAAGAGATTTGAAGTAGTGGAAAAAGTATTTTGTTTCATTTTAAAAGTTATTTAAGACTTTGTACGGCTACTGCGTGATACAAAGAAAGAATGAACGCATCTGTGTAGTGTCCAGTGTTGCCATACAATCAATGGAATTAAACTTTTTAATATATACGCATGGAATTGTTTCACACAACTATCAAAAAGATAATTAACTAAATATATATTCGTGATGACATCGAATTTTAATGCTACGATTTATTTCATATTAAATTTTTCAATTTTCCCTAAATTTCAATGCACGATCACTGCCATATTGACTCGTCTAGTGTAATAGCAATTTTGAGTATGGTGAGCACCATATCTGTAGAGAGAGACAACACCGCCATGGCGAGCGCCATAGTGTAATACGGGCTTAAGAAGCAGTCAGAAAGGAAAGTGCTCCATGGACAAAGTTACGACGCTCATGGATGCTGAAAAGCTACTCCGTGAATGCTGTCACTTACCGAGGAATGTGACAAAAAATGGTCACAAGCACCGGTGGCTGCACTCAAGGATGTAAGAGGAAATGAAGAGGTGATAGTAAATGAAGCCTACGAGCCTACCTAACACAAAATCTAAGACCTCGTACGTAATTGTAGAACATAACCCTAGCGCTATCCTCTAAAACTGCATGGAGAGTTAAAAACATGATAAACTTAAAATAGACGACACGTAATCCAAATTACAACAGTTTGGGACCCAAGGCACGCCACCCCTTCTCTTCCATTCACCAAAGACAGCTTCAGGAACCCTCAGGCGCGTATACAAGGGGGGGGGGGGCATTTGGGGCAGATGCCCCCCCCTTGAGGTCTGAACTTTTAAAAAATAAAATCTACGGATTTAAAAAAATATATGGATTAGTCCTCCAAATTGAAGAAATGTCAATTATTTGATTATTTTTTAATTGTTTTTGACATGCTTGAACACTGTAATTCTATCAAAAATCGTCATTTTTAAATTGCGAAATGGGAGAAATTAAATTGCTTCAAGTCGTATCATGTAGAAGAAGCCATTTTGTCCATAGAGAGTGAATTTCTATCATTGTTCTTTAATTTAAAAATGTTTTGAATTGGAGAAGAAAGGCATCGTCCTGTACTCTGTAGTTTGCAAAAACACTTTTTTCTTCAACAGTACACCGAAAATTCATGCTTTCCCAAGATAAATGGAACGGTGGCTAAATCTTACCACTTGAAAATGTTCACAAGAGTTCGTTGTCTATCAATGAAACTGTTTCTATTAACAAGAAAAAGTAAATAAAAACAAAAACAAAAAAAACACAAACCAAAAACACACTAGTTTTTCTCTCAGAAAAGCTTTTCGGCAGATTTCATCCACACCAAAACCACGTGGTGGAGGATCGTCATACATTCATTTAAATTCCATTTCTATCATTGAACTTCAGTTCGACCATTAACGAAAACCACATGAATAGCGGCTTTGTAAGCTGGATTATGCAGCAACCATCCAGCATTGCCAATTGAATCGTTTGGACAGACGATCGAGAAGTTAATTTGCCTCCATCAAAAACACATCGAAAAAATACGAATGAAAATCCTCGAAATATCTGGAAAACAAATGATAGGTATGATGCTTGGGTAATGATCTTCGTTGCAATTATTAATAGAATGGTTCCAATTGTTCAAGCATTTTAACGAATATGGCAACTTGTTACCAGTTAATGGTTTTTCAAAACTCTGATTGCTCCAGCACATTATTTGGCCCAGCCTACAACTTCTTCACTTTGGTGGAGCAAGACCACATTGCACAAAGACAGCTCTAGAATTTAGGAAAAGTTTCGAGGTCGAAGATGATTAGCAGAAGTACGGAAATAAAATTCCTGGTCAGCACACAGTCCACATCTCAACTCTTTGGACTTTTGCATATGGGCTGTGCTCAAACTCGAGTTTACATGTTTATATATAAAAAAAAAAACAGATCCCAATGAGTCTCGTATACAATGTGCTCAAATCTCCGCTTAAATATATAACAATAAGACTCTCAATAAGTATGCAAGAATGTTCTGAAGCGTGCATCGTTCTGTCTTCACATCGGAGAGGGTCATTTTCAACAACTTTTGTAGGACCTCAGGAGATGTGCCTCATATGATATAAGACAATAAATGATTAATAATAATAAAAATCCTTTCTTTTCCTCCAAAGTGATGCATCTATAATGGTATTTGAATTATTTGTAAGTTCTTCTAATCCGCAAATTAAAAATTACGTTATCTGATGAAACACAGTGTAGCAGTAAGGTTTTGATTATTTTTGCTGCAGCCAATGATTGAATATTGTGATTAAGTAAATAACTATCAGTCTATTGGACTTGATATACAGCTTATTTACTATACAATACATCCACTGACACACTGTGTTCCATCAGAAACGACATTTTTAAATTGCGAATTAGAAGCACTTCTAATGCATCAATTGTCATCATAGATACACCACGTTGATGGCAAAGACAATATAATTATTAAACATTTATTGTCCTATATATATGGCTATATCATATGAACCACATCTCCCGAGGCCCTACAGAAGTTGTTGAAAATGACCTCCTTCAGCCTGAAGACAGAACGAAGCAAATTTCGAAACATTCTTTCAAATTTCTTAGGGGTCTCCGGGTTATACCTTTCAGCGAAACTTTACACTTTGTATAAGAGACACAATGAAATATTTTTTTCATATATAAACTCGAGTTTGTGCAGCAGCCAAGAAATGAAAATCCAAAGGGTTGAGATATTGATTGTGTGCTGGCCAGGAATTTTCCGTTCTTTTGCTAATGAATCGACCTCTAACCTTTTCAATGAGAAATTCTAGAACTGCATTTGTTGAATTTTGTTCAATGTGGTGGAGTGCCGTCTTGCATCACCAAAGTGTAGAACGAGTTGCAGAATGGTGCAGTATGGGCCAAACAAGGGGTGCTTGTTTGGTATGCGATCTATGAGGTTAATGTGATCTGATAATGCTTTAGTATTTTAATTTTAATAATTATGATAATTTTTCTTTTTAAGTAACTATGATACAAAACAAACAATTTAGACGAGATGATATTGTCACAATGCATTAAAAGTAAAAAAACATATATTGATTGCTTATTTTTACTATATATTCAAATAAGTTAGTTTATATAACGATATTTTCTTGAAGTATTTCCATAATAAGGCTTTGAATATGTAAATGGTATTTAATTATTCAAGGAAATAAAATACTATATATATTTGGTATGATTATCTCGTATACCTGTTTGTATCTTTTATATTTGCTAATAAATTCTAAATAGATCGCATGCCAAACCAGTAAATGATGATCAGATCGCAAAGCAAACTAGCACCAAATAATGTCATGTAGCAATCTGAGATATGAAACACCATTAACCGATAACAAGTTGCCATCATCATCAAGGAATGCATGAAAGATTACAGGCAAGCCTTGCTTTAAGTACAACTCACTATAACAAAAGTGGTACTTATTTCGAGTCATATGTTTCGAAATAAGAACCGTTCGTAGACATAGAAAACGGAGACAATTTTTTGTGATTTTTTCACGGTAACTAAAAAAATCAAAATTATAATCCAGGTGAGATTATTAAAGCAATTGGTTCAGAAATTCAACATGTCCCATTTTAGGGTTAGTTCCGTGTTATTGCACGGTTCCATATTTTCGAACACGTGAAAATCTATATATAGCAATCATTATTTAACTTTTGTTTCAATTGATAACCATGATACCAATTGTAATTATAGTTAAATTTGTAATTTTTAAATAGTTAAATAATAATTAAATTTATAATTTTTGAAAAGTTAAATAATAATTAAATTTATAATTTTTTTTCTGACATGTCCGAAATTGTAGAACCAACCAATAACTTGGAACTTAGTACCCTGCTTCCAAAAATATTTCATAAAACATAAAATTGCTGTTTGTTAAATGTAGCACAACAATTATAGAAGTTTAATTAAGTATCTATTAATTACTCATCTATACTGAGTGAGAGTTAAGTATATGGATGGATTTTAAAACATTTAATGAATGCACGACTTTAAACTTTTTAATCACAGTCACATAAAATGAAAGACTGTATATTATTAATAATATGCTTAGATACGTTTTACTCTAATAATGAATTTTCTTTCTATAACTCATAGAAAATGAGTTATAAATCAAGGAGTGACAATTATAAATTTCTTGTTACTTTTATTCGCTTTAGTTACCGTTTGGTAACTAAACTGAGTCGTGATTTGGTAACTAAAGCGGGGGATGCCTGTATAGTGTATATCCATTCAATTAATAATGGCAACAAAGATATTACCTTAGCATCATACCTATCATTTATTCCGTTGATATTTCAGGGATTTTCATTAGTGTTCCTGACGATTTTCAACAACGAAGTTATGGTTGGTGAAATCTACTGAGAAACTGGGGGCTCTGGGGGTTCTTCATTGAAACTCTTCACCTCCTGAATCACTGTTTCTGTTCTTTTTGGTTTTGTTATCATTTGCTTTTCTCGTGAATAGAACCAGTTTCATTGAATAGACCACGAACTCTTGTGAAATTTTTCAGGTGGTAAGATTTAGCCAGCCTTCCACTTGTCATGGAGTGAAGCATGAATTTTCGACATACTGTTGAAGAAGAAGGTGTTTTGGCAAACACCGACTACAGGACGATGCATTTCTTCTTGAATTCAAAAACATTTTTAAGGTTTTGGAAAAATGCTAATATTAATAGGATAGAATCTATTCTTTATGAACATAATGACGTCCTCCCATTTCGCAATTTAAAAAAGGACGCTTCCGACGGAACACAGTGTAAGCATGTTCAAAGCAATTAAAATAATCAAATAGCTGACCAGTCTGAGGAATTATCCGTAGATTTTTTTCAGAAACGTTAATTTTTTTGAGAAGTGCCCCCCCCTTGACCGAATCCTAGATACGCCCCTGGGAACCCTTCGGTGCTTATTTACAATAAGCAGTTTAGAATAGATTCATGACAATAAATGCACTGATCATAGAAAAATCACTTGATTGGTTACCCATTTCATTTTCACGGTACTTGAGGAACACTGTTCAACAACCGATGTTCCAGTTTCGCTTACCTTACGTTGATCCAGTGTACAATCGCACTAGTGTGCCAATGTCCCATCGTACCTTTACAACTGTCGTTTAAAGGGAGCACTACGTATGTTATATGGAAAGGTACAATCCAATTGAGTAGAAATAATTCGTACATTTCTATACATATTATAAAAAGGGAGATACGAGAATGAATTTCCAAATTCGAAACAATTCTTTTAAAACTACGTATCTGTTTTCGTACTTCTGGTCTAAGTATAAATTCAGATATCGTTTGGAAACAGACATGCCGACGTTAGGATGATGCTGTTAAAACCATGTATCGGTTTTCGTGTTTCTATCCGAAGTGTAAATTAAGATATCATTTTGAAACAGACATTCCGATATCTACTATGAATCGAAATGGTTGCTAAGTCGATACCCACCGTTAGCGCTACAAATTCGACAGCAAACGGCATTGAATCGACATTCATATGTTTGTTGGGGAGGTACTGGCACGAGGACGGATGGGCCCACGAACGATGCCAGGACACATCACTTCATTTCTTTCCATTTAATTTACACTTAAAATTATGTAACATTAATCAAACTGATATGCATCTAAATATACAGAACGTTATATCAATGAAGTAAGAGTTTTCAATTTTAATTTCTTTATTTTATGGATGCAAGTGGATATCGTTTCGAAGCATATTAGATATATAATTAGGCGTCTGTTCGATGCAGAATCCCTATGTATGTTAGATGTCGTAATTTATCTTTCTATTCAACGCTGTTATAACGATATCGCTTCGATGCCAAATATACTTAATATGATGCGGTTTAGCGGTGCAAACGGATATCGGATTGATGTCTACTTGATGTCACCATGTCTAATTTGTTACTGGTATTCGATGTCGGAAGAGGGGTTATACAGAGTCGATTAGACATCGAATAGATACATACATGTTTGCTGGGAACACCCGACTCAACACTCCAACAGCCTCACCACACCACCTCCAACCGTGCTCAACAGACACTGGCTTCACACCCTCACCCAACAGCACCACCAGCCATCAACGCCTCCTCCCTCACCCTCAGCCTCCACATCTTGTACAGCACTCTTCAACCTTCCTCTATTCCCTCACCACCAATGAAAAACCTTCCCACAACCTCATCTACATCCTCCCCTTTTGGTCTCTGCAGCTCAATGGCCTCACTTCTAACCTCCTCCAACCTCTCGCATTCCAAAAAAAATTGCTCATCATCTTCTCTCTCCGCACCACACAACTTACACTCCACACTGTCCTCACCCCATCTTCTGCAGGCCAGCCTCAGACTACTCGTTCTTGCTGCAAACCACAACCTCGACTCATACCTTCCCCATGATCCTCCTCCTTCATCTCCCTATTGAATCTTCTGTATATCCTCAGGCTACTCTTTTTCTCCATCTCCTCTATCCACTCCTGATGCACCTTGTCAGCTACTCTTCTCTTTACTGCCTCCTTAGTCATTATCTGCATTTCTTCCTCCTCAACACCAGCCCAGGTTAAGCACTTCCTTGTTTCCTTTATCCACTCATTTCCTCTCTGCTTGGCTACTCCCATCACTCTCCTCAGCATCTCATTCTCTCCCTGCTCAACTCTCCTCATGTACTGCAGTCTCCCTCTAGCTACTCTACTCCTTACTGTTCCTATTCCCACATCTCCCCTCATTCCAGCCACCGCTACCCCTCTCGATGCCAATATTAAATTGTCTATTTTGTGTGATTAAAGGGGCAGTTCAGTCAATTTTTGTTTTCATAATATTAATGTTGAAGGATCACTTAGTAAAAATAAAGCATTCATGTAGAATTAAACGGTTGAAAAAAATATATTAAAGGTCCCCTCCAAGCAAATTTTTTTATTGTTTAAATCAACGAGACTAATGTTTATTATCATTTTACTGCAAACCCCATCAAATTTGATAGCATATTTTTAATTTTATATGCCTTTGAAGATTTTTATAATCCAAACTCTACAAAACCTACTTTACTTCCGACTTTCTAATTTTCAGTCTGAAGAAGAAGAATGTACACCATTTGTTTTGATTGTCAACTAGGTATTTGGTTTAATAAATCTATTTATTATTCGTTAAAAGGTTAAAATTTGGATAAACTTATTATAGAAACGTTTATATACTTTTAGAAACAATTAATATCTTGGAAGAAGACGACCAAGAACGCAATGTTTGATTAAAAATCTAAATTTGAAATCAAAACAAAGAGTGTATAATCTTCTTTCTCAGCGTCAGGTTAGAGATTCGCTCAATTGTTGCGCTAAGAGTATTAAAAAACTTTAGAATCAAATAATAAATATATTCTGAACCGAATTGTATGCGGTTTGCAGAATAATGATCGTAGAACTTAGTTCTATAATATTATGTAATAAACTCATTTTTTTCACGGAGCCTGGAGAGGACCTTTAAGAGATAAATATCATATTTTATAAATTCGATTTAGTTCCTGCGTCCTCCTACAGATGGCGCCACCACTCTGTACTATTTCTTTACATTTTACAGCTGATAACATGTGAAACATTTTTCTATCAACAGTATTAACAGGTAATTTATGAAGAGATGGTTTTTTTTTTCATAACTAAATCTAATTGACTCTAAGGACAGTTTTCAATTTCACAAATTCTTTTCACCATTTTCATAAGTTAATAACCGATTCAAGTCTGGGACTGGTTATCATTTTGTTTACGTACTACAATGATTAGTTACGCAGTCCACCGCAGTCCACAGATGGCGCCACTAATTTACAATATACTTTTTATATAAAGATTTCTAAAATCAACGAATATTCTAATGTTACATAAATAAATATACTAAATCGATTTAGGACCAATTTGGCGATAGTTTGATTTTGACTGAACTGCCCCTTTAAAGTTGGGAGAGATTTTTCTTCACGAATTCTTGAAATTGGTTCAAGGTATATATCAAGTGGATTTAGCCCTTTCGAATTTTATTTCAATTTTCATTATGTTCCACACATATTTTAAACCAAACATCATAAAATGCTCTATAGATTTTATCTTGGGCAGACGTTACAGGTTACAGGTTACAGGTTGTTGGTCCCCCAGTATTGCTTTAATATCAGCACTAAGTTTCCATTAAAATATCTTTATTAAAAAGATTCTAAAATCAAAAAAATCAAAACTCATTATTTACAATATATACACATTCATTCATCCATTCTCAAATTTCTTCTTCTCCACATACACTCCAGGTATCTTCTACACTTCCTTGCCCACACCAAACCACTTCCAAACAACTGATCTTTCACACTAACACCACTCATTCCAAATTCTCTTCTCACACACTCATACCACTCACACGCACACAAAAAGTGCTCCAAACTCTCTACCACTCCAAAGTCACATGCAACACAATCAACATTTCCATTCACATATCTCTCTCTCCACTTCAGCCTCAGACTATTACTCCTACATCTATACAGCAAAACAGATCCCCAGTCATTCTCATACAATCCTTCATCTCTGATCTCACTCTTACATTCATTATACAAACTAATTGTACTTTTTTGCATTCTCTCCTCATTCCACCTATCACTTTCCCATGCATACACCTTTCTCTTTATACATTCATTACTCATATCATCCAATTCATTCACTCGCACTCCCACTCTCTCTCTATACACTTTCACAGTCTCTAACCATTTACACTTGGTCCATTCACACATATCCTCATACATCATTTTCAACAATTCATTCTCACCATTCCTCACATGCTTCTCATAATTCAACTTTGCCTTCATATCTCTTGCTCTCATACTTGAAGACCCCACCTCACCCTGGAGAGTTACCAGAGGTGCATATGATGGGGCCCCCAACACACACCTCCATACAGCATTCTCACATTTTTGCAGTCTCTCAATATCACTCACATTCCAACAAAACACACTACTTCCATACAACAAACTCGGCATTACCACACTCTTCCAATACGTCTTCCCAATCAGTACTCTGTTACACGACTTGTGTATAACAGAGTACGTCATGTTACTCATCCTTCTAGCTTTCATCATAACATTCTCCCTGTGCACTTTAAAAACATCCTTCCCACTTGACACTCTCACTCCTAAATATTTCACATCCTTCACTACATCCATTCCTCTTATACTTCTAACATCCATCTTCCTATTAAACACAAGCACATTACATTTACTCTTGTTCACAGTCATTCCTATCTCTGCAGTCTTACTTACAAGCACATCAATCATTCTTTCAACCTCTCTCACACTGTTCCCAAAAATCACACCATCATCCGCAAAGAACAAAGCTGGCACATACACACACTCGTTCTTAAAACCTAAACCACTCCTTTGCAAACCACTAATTATCTCATTCACTGCCATTATAAATAACTGGGGTGAGCAAGTACACCCCTGCCTAATACCATTCCACACATTCATTCTTCCCATTTTCTCTCCATTCACACTAAACTCAGTACAATCATTCTCATACACTCTCGCAAATACATCAATCATTCTGGGATCACACTTACACCTTTTCATGCATTCAATCAGACTTCCTCTCCTAATACTATCAAACGCCTTAGCAAAATCCACAAACACAGCAATCAATTCCTTCTTGTCCCTCCTACATGACTCTATCACATAACTCAGCATAAATAAATTATCTTCTATCCTTCTCCCACTCGTAAAACCAATCTGCAACTCATTCATCAGCCCATTCACTCTCACATGCTCAATCAACTTCTCTTTCATCACACTCATAAAAATCTTATACTCAACATTCAACAAGGCAATTGGTCTCAAATCTTTCACACTAGGTTTATTTACTTTCGGAATCATACAAGTCTTTGACATACTCCATTCATTCACAGGCACACCACTATCCAACACACTGTTAAAATATCTACACATTTCATCCATACATTTTTCACTCTCTATCATCCACTTATACACTTCTGGTTTAATACCATCTATTCCAGGTTGCTTTCCAACTTTCATTCTCTTTAACGCTTTCCTGACATCCACACTGCTCACCACAACCTCATCCATCCTTCTCCTAATTACATCTTCCACTCTTCCTCTTGTCATACTATAATGCTCTATAAGATTCAAAGGCACATCCACTCTAATATCTACCATTCTAAACACTCCCCTACCATGCTCCAAAACATTCTCATACACCACATTTACCCTATCTTCATCTCTATAGTCACCCTGCACATACTGTTCTCTAGTCCTGTCATTCCATACCTCTATCACATCATTATCATGCATCTGGTAAATTTGTTTCCAAAAATTACACATCTTATTCTTCAAATCCTCCGCATTCATCTCATTCCCAAATTCATCATAAACTTTCACAACACCATTCTTTCTCACTCCTCTCAGTACACTAATATTGTGCCACATTTTCCTACCAGAGTCTCTACTGCCTCTTATCTCATCCGTCTTGTTTCTTTCATACTCTCTTATACTCTCTCTCACCATATCTGCAACTTTCCTCTTTTGCTCCCTATACCTTACCCATGCCTCATTCCTTTCTGCACCTTCCTGTAGATTCCTTCTAACTCTGTTCAACTGCTTACGCACACCTACTTCTCTTCTTATCTCCTCATTCATCCACACACTCTCCCATTCATTCACATTCAAATTACCTCTAATCACTCTGGTTCTCTTCAACAGTTCCTCACACACTTCAGTCACAGCCTCATGAAACACACAGTCCTGTTCACCCACATTCACTCTTGTTAGTCTATCTTCCATCCATTGCAAAAATCTCTCTTTCATATCATCCTTCACTCTATAGTACTCTATATTTTTCTGCATCACCTCTTCACTACCCTTCATACCAATTTTAAAGTCAATTCTAATCATACAATGATCTGACAAATCAAATAGTTCCTTCCTTTCATCTATATCCATCTTCACAAAATCCTCATACAAAAATCCATTCACCAAAACAAAATCAATCACACTCTTATGCATACCCTCTTCTCTAGTAATCTCACCTCTACATGCCTCATCCAAATTTAACATAACAAGTCTACATTCATCCATCAAATTTAATAACTTCTCTCCATTCCTATTTAATTCTTGCTGACCTAAAAAACCTATATGTGCATTCATATCACCCAGAACCATTAACTTCCCTTCATACTCTTCCACAATACCCCTAATACACACAACTATCCTCTCATTCCTATCATTATCTCTAACATCCCAATAAGTGAGTATCACTCTCATCTTCTTCTTTCTCATTTCAATATCTACACACAAAACATCTGGATTACCACACTCTACCCTAACAATACTAACTTCATCACTCGATCCTATCATAAGTCCACCACCCTTCTTGTCTTGCTCATTCCTCATACCAACCTCATACTTATAATCCTTACCAAAAAACACTCTCTCTACCTTATGCTGCGTTTCAGTAAACATTGAAATCTTTATCTTACTATTCATCCTCTCAACCATCTCTTGCCATTCATTCCATTTATGCACTGTAAGCCCCTGCACATTCAACAAAAACACACTCACCATATCATTCACACCTTTATTTTTATTACTCACAGTTTTCTTTCCCTCTGGCTGCCTTCAGTTGATAGCAGCACCCTCCTGAGCCCTCTGTGAGACATCTCCACTGCTCTGCTGGTTGGTCTCTCCCACCACTCCACTGGTAGTCTGTTGCAACTGACCAGGTCCATCTCTCTGCGACTGACCACCTCTCTGCGACTGACCACCTCTCTGCGACTGACCACCTCTCTGCGACTGACCACCTCTCTGCGACTGACTAAGTCCACCTCCCTGACCTCTCCATCTCTGTCCCACTCCCCTACCTGCATGACCAAACCTACCTTCACTTCTACTCATCTCTCCCATTGATCCCTCTACCTCTACAACCTTTCTCCCTCTAATAATGAACCATCCTTTCCCTTCATCCCGCTTTTCGTATAGTTCACTTCTCAACTTCTTATTTTGCTCCCTCTCTACCACAGTTAAATCCCTTTCAATATAAACATTACCAAATCCATCTAGTTGCTTTAACCTACTCTTTGCCTGCATTATTATCCTAATGTCCCTAAACTGGTTCAATTTAATGAGAAGTGGCCTAGCTCTATTAGGTGCTGCTTTACCCAGTCTAACCACAGTTTCTATACCTACATCCTCCATACTCAACTTTCCGAACAATTCCTTGCACATTCTCTCATCGTCTGCATATCTTCCGATTGGGTCAGTTTTCCCAGATTCTTTCAAATTAAATATCATAACATTTTTCTTTCTCCTATCCTTCTCTAGTTGCTCTACTTGCTCCTGCATGTCTCTAACCATTCTGCTATCTCCTCCAGCGTCTACTGGGACCTTACTATACCCTTCCTTAATTATCTCTAACTCTTCCCTTAGACTGGCTATACCCCTCTTACTATCCTCACTTCCACTCTTATCCTGTTTAATTTCCCTAACTTTGGTTTCTAATTTCCCATCAATCTCCTTCCTAGTTTGCCAGCTACTCTCTTCTATCTTTTTACTCAACTTACCAAGATTTTGACTCACCTCTATTTCCATTTCCTCCTTCAGTCTTGCTTGCTCTTTCCTGGTATCTTCTATTTCTTCTATACACTTTTCCACCTTAGCTTTTATACCCATTTCGACATCTTGCAACTTCTCTTTCATTTCACATATCTCCTGCTTTACTTCACCTAGCTCCTTTTGGAGTCTCTTGTTTTCTTTTATTACCATAGGCAGAATATCTCCACACTTGCCACAGTGCCAATTTACCTTATGCTCAACCTTACAAATCATTTCATAATCTTTCTTAGAAACATTTTCACATTTGGCATGATACCATCTGCTACATCCACCACATTCCAATCCCATCTGCCCCGTATCTACCCTACTTAAACATCCCTCACAGAGTTCCTTATCTTTGTTTTCCCATACCTTACCTAACTCTTCCTCTTTTGACTCTTTCCCTACTTCATCTTTCGAACCACTAATCTTACCAGAAACCTTCCAACCTATCCCTTCCGTCACCTTTTGCCGCTCAGACCCAGCCGCTTTGCTAGGGCTCCTCATCGTTTTCATTTTGCAAAAACTAACTCAAACCACCCAGTGTAACTACCTCCAACTAACTTTTCGCATTCAAGGGAGCTAAAACTATCAAAATTGGTCTTATATTGATAAAGCTAAAACACTGAGGCCAGCACCTGAAGGAGGACTTTACTAACTGCTTTCACCAAAACAGAACAGGTCCCACAATGTTCAAGCCAGAACAGACACACAGGCACCAAAAACTATGAGTACTCCCCTCCACAATTGACCAAACAACTTCCGGCAGCTCGAAGTTCAGGGGCCCACTACAGTTCAGGAATAAGACTCCAGGTAGCTTGTACCTGTCCAGTCACCAACCACAGTTTTGAGTGGTTTGTGATACCGGGCACAGATAGGACTGTCAGTGACAAGTCTATGGGACTTTGCTTCAGCCCGGTACACCTCAAGAACTGTGCTAGCAGCGATTTTGTGGTACAAAGCGCAGCGACACTGGAACCCGAGACTATTAATCAAGGAAGAGGTCAGCTGCTACTCACACACCTTGTACACACGACACGCCGCTAGGGTATAGTATGCCGCTAGGGTATAATATTTTCTCGTCTGAACTGTTTGCCTGAAGCCTACGTATATGTCTGAACCGGAAGTCAGAAAGTGGAGGTATTCGAGTTACTCAGTAGTTTAAGGCACCTATGACTGGACAGTCTGGACTTATAGATACAAGGATTGGGCACACTGAAATGTAGGATCCTGCTGTTTTCAAGCCTACAAACAAATACCAACTACAGAGCAATACACAATTCAATGCCAATATATCAAGATTAATTCTCCCCGTAGAAGCTAGAGTCAGCCGGAAAAAGCCAAACATGGGTGAACAAAATAACATTTAGTGAATAACAGAGGAGGAGGAGCCCAAGCAGCCTACTAAGATCTGATTGGCTAAGGCCGTCTTCCTAACTTTTCTCTAATTAGGTAGTACCTACCTAACTAAGCAGCAATTCTATAACTCACTAACTGAAATTAATTACCTACCCATATAAATACACTAGGACTACCTACCTAACCACTAATAGGCAAACAATGATCAACAAAAACAACCTATTTCAGAACAATATTAACTACCTATTTCACAACAGTAGTAACTACCTATTTCACAATAAACCGTTCATAACATACCAACTAACTAAATGAAACAATAAGCTATCAATAAATCATTAACAATTTAACATAACCAAGTTTAAACCAACTACTAATAATATCCTTAACAACCTAGGTATATCCCGTAAATAAATTCAGGAAACAAATCATTCATATCTAAATTATCATCAATCATCAACACAAGTAATTACCAATCTCAGTCGGGGAGCTGCACACTACACCACACGTCTGTTGCTTGGAAGCAGGACATGCAGATAATCACCGTACTAATCACCGAATTTGTAGGTTCCTAACTGCCGGAATTACCTAACTATTGATGTGACCGTCTTATGATGTCATGTACTTAATTTGTACTATATTATCAATTAGAAACGTAGGCAGCTGGTACAATTATTATACTAATTAGGTCAATTACAGCTGCTTCAATATTTGGATACGTCTTCTACCATATGACAAATTGGTGACCAAACTGAACATTCGACTCCCAATAGGCTATACTGCTTGGAACTTTGAATAATCGTAGATATTTGGGAGTAGTCAGTAGTGATGGCTGAGGACTGAGGTGCCACTCATCCCTGATATTTCATATTTGAAGCGAATTTAGTAGCTTGCTAAAATTGTTTTTAACCAGGTAAAGTATAATAAGTACGCCTAGGTTACATAGTATGATAGTACCTAGATTATTAGATACTTTTTATTTAATTATTTCGGACTGCAGGAACTGGTTAACCCAGTCTAAGTCTGCGACTCTGCAGACTGCAGTTGCGTCACAGAATGCGTCTCTTCTCCCACTGTTGTCCCACAGAGGTCAGAGTAGAGATTTTAATTTGAGAGACGGTTACTCTCTGACTCTCAGTAGCAGATTCAGAATCTCCTGCAGCTAAATTAATGGTAACATAGCCATAGGAACCAGTTTGTATTTGGTGCCAAGTAAAATAGTATGTCTCACCAGACACCAAGTAAAATAGTATGTCTCATAACCTCGCCATTTGTCTCTCTAGCTCTCTCCAAAATTCAACAAATTCTCTCCAAAATGACCAGTCTGAAAAGAAGGTCTCCTCAGACGGTCAGACCCAGGATTTTTTACAGAAATTGGGATTTGGGCGCAGCTAATAACATGGGAACATAGGAATTAAATAGGACTTGGGCGCAGGATTAATCCACAAATCCTGCTGTACTTTTCAGACTGGCAAAATGCCAAGTAATAAAGCATGTCCAAACTCGCCATTAAAATAGCCCAAGTAATAAAGCATGTCCAAACTCGCCATTTTAATGGCGAGTTTGTGACAGTTATTTTGAGCCCTTCAAATACAAATGGTGAGTTTTTTTCTATTTTTCTCCTATGCTACCCAGTCTGTATTTAGTGGTAAATTCCACCGACTTGTCGGTGGAATTTTGAGGTTGATGGGCCTAATATTCCAACAAAGTCGGTGGAATATTTGTTTCAAGATAACTGCTAAGACCTTTTGTCGGTGGGAAATCTGAGAACATTCGTATCTAGTATGGCGGTGGTGGCAACATGATAACATCATACATCCTCTCTCAATGGATGCCAGAGCATTACTGTTTGTCTGAGAGTCGAAACTGTGTGAACAACTATACATATGTACTTATACTAAAACTCAAAGTAATAAACCCCACCTTCCCCTCAACATTGTACTCCCCGTAAAATTACTAAACTTTTTATAAATACATAGGTAGTATGGTGGCCTATATCAAGACAATGGTGGCCTTTTAGATTAGAGTGAGCAGTATAAGATACTTTCTGTAATATAGTTCCTACTAGATACTACCTATATATATTATACCTATAGGTATAATTTGCCACAAATTTTAAATTCTTTTTCTTCTTATCTTAAGAATCAGTAGAAAATCAGACAGACAGGTACAATAATATTTCGAGCTAACTAAAACATGAATAATTTTGCAAGCTTGTTTTTTGTTTTCCTTAATATTTTTCTGATAAGAGTTTCTACAGTTTTCTTTAAAAAAAAATTTGATGCCAAATGATATCAGTTACCTAGGTACTATCTTACATTAAATAAATAAAATAATACGATGGAAACTGTAGTACCTCTTAATTAGATGGCTGCACAATATCAGAATAAAAGATTATTGTAAATACCAAACAAGCTTGAAGATTATTCATGTTTTAAGTAACATAAAATGTTACGATTCCATCATTGCATGCTAACACATATCCTCCAACCAGTGACCCCAATTGCCCAGTTCGTTACTTGTCTGATAATTATTATATCTAACTACATGTTTAATATCGCAATAGGTAACACTACCTATTTTAAAAAAATAGTTATTTTACCTATCGTGTTTTCTCATATCTACATTTACATATGACCGAAGATGTGAAATTGACCGCTAATTCGTAAGTTACCAAGTTCTCCTATGTATAGGATTTCTATTCAAGGGCCGAAAATGTGTTATCGTACGATAACTTAGAACTTACCTCAGATATAAGAAAAAGTTAATGAATTTAACTAACAATTCAAATGGTTATTTTAATATAGGCTTACTATAATTAAATAACCAGTTAAAGTAGTTAGTAAATTATACAATATTTGTGTGGTCGGAAATATGGAAACGTCTGATAACTTGAAACTTACCCTAGGAACTTGAAACTTACCCTAGGAACTTGAAACTTACCCTAGGTAGACTGGTACCCAATACTCTAGTTTATTAACTTATGTACGTGATGGTACGTGAACTTCTGTTTTAAATAGTTTAATCATACGTTTTATAACTATATAATTTCCTACTTACCTAATAATGATTATGTAATTTCTATTTAAATTGTTATCCATGATACTAAATAAAGAGTTAAAATAAGTAGGTAAATAGGTTTATATTTCTGTGATCGAAAATGTGGAACCGTACAATAATTCAAAGTACCTACTTCCAGTGATTTACGCTACTCCCTTCCCACGATTTAAATACGCTGTACATTAATAAACTTTATTAATGTACAGTGTAATTAAACCTTGGGAATAGCGTAAATCACTGGAAGTATACAGGTAGTTTGAATTATTGTACGCTTCCACATTTTCGATCAGAGAAAAATAAACTATATATACTTACCTATTTTAACTCATTATTTTGATTGGTACTATCCATATGATCGAAAATGTGGAAGCGTACAATAATTCAAACTACCTACTTCCAGTGATTTACGCTATTCCCAAGGTTTAATTACACTGCACATTAAATAAAGTTTATTAATGTACAGCGTATTTAAATCGTGGCAAGGTAATAGTGTAAATCACTGGAAGTAGGTACTTTGAATTATTGTACGGTTCCACATTTTCGATCACAGAAATATAAACCTATTTACCTACTTATTTTAACTCTTTATTTAGTATCATGGATAACAATTTAAATAGAAATTACAAAATCATTATTAGGTAAGTAAGAATTTATAAAGTTTTAAAAACGTATGATTAAAATATTTAAATCAGAAGTTCACGTAGGTTAATAAAGTTAATAAACAAAATGGCTGTCAGGATGACGTGATATTCTTAACACTTGAACATGTATTGAACTGGTTAAATATAGAAAAAGTTATAGCTATTCAATGAATATAAGCAGAGTATTAAGAATAATGGTAAATCAAAATATACAGTATACCTAATTAACACAAAATACCTTTCTATTATAAGTACAGCTAATTGTTTTAATTTAAGATTTTCGGTTCTAGACATGTATGGGACAATTGTCTGGACTTGTACATGTTTTTAAGTATTTACAATTAGCCTAATATTTAAGAAATAATACGATCGGAAAATTTAGATTTGAATTTGATAAATTATAAAGCACTAGTTTAAACATTACTGTTCATTCAATTAGGTATTTTGAGTAAATATATTAAACTGAAAGAATGTACGTAGGTACTAGGGTAGCTAACTTATGAATTATCAATCAGTTTCACATCTTCGGTCTTATACATTCCTAAGAAAGAAACTAGCAATATCATAATTATTATTAGGTAGCCTATTTCTTTTGTTTTTATTCTTTAACCAAAGATGCTATTCAGGGTTTCTGTGAGACTTCAATGGTCTGGTTTTCTTTTGATTCAAAAGAGAAAAAGAATAGTTTTACGGTACCTAATGGTTACTGGAAATGTGGTAGCAAACTAGGTATGATAATTGATATTATCATTCTGTATACCTAGGTACTATCTTGCATTAAATAAATAAAATACTATGATGAAAACTGTAGAAGATGTTATCAGAAAAATATTAAGGTAAACAAAAACAAGCTTGCAATATTATGGTACCAGTCTGTCTGATTTTCTACTGATTCTTAAGATAAGAAGAAAAAGAATTTTAGAATTTGGTGGCAAACTGGCAAATGATATTAGGTACCTGGCTTAGGCTGGCTATACAGTATACTTAGACAGCTTAGTTAGCTTGGTAGTAATAGGTAGCTACTCTATTTTGATAATTAAATAAAATACTATGATTTAAACTGTAATAAGTAATAATTACACTGATTTGAACTTTTATTACTAGTTTGAATTGTCCTGAAAGATTTCTTCCTAACTAGTCGGTGGAATTTTGTAATTTAACATACAGTGGCGGAGGCACAACTTAATTTTCCTGCTCATGGCGGTGGAATTGGCAAAAATATAGTGACTTTTTCGGTGGAATTATTCCTATATAAGGCATGTCGGTGGAGTTCCATGCACCAAATACAGACTGGGGGAACATAGGGATTAAATAGGACTTGAGCGCAGGATCAATCCAGAAATCCTGCTGTACTACTTTTCAGACTGGGGAATAAATAGCTAAAAATCCACCGACTTTGCCAGAATATTATTTTCAAATGGAAAAATTCCACTGACTAGTCGGTGGAATTTACCACTAAACACAGTCTGGTCAGGAAAGACCACTTTTTCCAGAGTGGTGGGTATCATTATGGAACATTATTCCAAGACTCTGCAACAAATCTGAGCCCAATTTAAGAAATTTTAGATCTCTGTGAGAGATTTTGAATGGATTCTTATGTTACCATTAACCAGACTGTATTCCGTAGTAAATTCCACCGACTTGTCGGTGAAATTTTTTCCATTTGAAAATTATATTCTGGCAAAGTCGGTGGATTTTTAGCTATTTATTCCTGTTACCATTAATTTTTGGTGGAAAAATAGCAAAATGTTGGTGGATCAGCCAAATTACTGGAAATTTATGGTGTTTTTTTTCAGCTTTTTGAAAAAGTCAGTGGAATATTGTGCACCAAATACAGACTGGACCATTAATTTAGCTGCGGCCTGCGGGAGATTCTGAAGCTGCTGCGGTCTGCAGACCAGTCTGTATTTGATTCACAAAATTCCACTGACTTTTTGAAAATGCTGAAAAAATCCACCATAAATTTCCAGTAATTTGGCTAATCCACCAACATTTTACCCATTTTTCCCCACATAAATTAATGATAACATAGGAATAAATAGTTTAAAATCTACCGACTTTGCCAGAATATTATTTTCAATGGGGGGTAAATTCCACTGACATGTCAGTGGAATTTACCATGAAATACAGACTGGGCTGTGGAGAGTCAGAGGGCAGAGAGTAACTCTCTCTCTCAAATCTAAATCTTTTATATTTGTTTGTCTAACACACCTGTTTGAGCTCAAATATATCTCTAATCCCTATTAATAGTAGTAAATATTAACTTTCCAACCTATGGCAAAGTAGTCAATCTACTTTTTTTGTTCTAATAATTTTATTGTCAGGTGGGGCCTTTGAGAGTCCAGTCTGCAAACTTGCAAAGCATGCACAATCAGTCTCCGGATATTTAATTCTTATGGCAATTTCTTTCCAAGGATTTTCAAATTTCTTTCCAAAATCACAAAAAAAATTCCAAATACTCTCCAATAATTACATATAAACATAGGAATTAATTAGAGAATTGTTGCCGAATAATTCAGGAAACTAATTTCAAGGCCTGAATAGTCGCCGGATATACTTCACAACTTCATGCATCTTGCGCAGACTGGTTGAGAGTAAAGTTCAAGATTAAAGAGGGTACCTAGAAAGATTGTCTAGCTTATTCTGAACAAAAAGCATGTTAAACTTTTTATTCCCGTTCTAATAATAAGAAAGTTATGACCTTTCAAAAATAGTGATGTCAAGGCATTTTGCCATTTTTTCTAAAGTTCACAAGGTCATACCATGTTTCAGAGGTTGGAAAATTGTAAGCCAAAATTTTACAAAAATTCTAAGCCAAGCCAATTTGGCTCATTTTTTAAAGATTCCAAGCCAAAGTTAACATGGGAACATAGAAATTAATTCAAAATTTTAAGCCAATTAGACATAGCTGAGTTTTGACCTTTTGAAATTTAAGCCAATTATTTGGCTTCAACTGACATACTCTCTAACATGGAGGTCATAACTTTTGACCTATAAGAGCTAGAGAGTTGAGATTCTCATAATAGTTTTTTGGACCCAAGAACCCTTTGTAGCAACTTCCATGCAAATCTGAGGGGGTGTGGTGTTAACCCTTGATCCACTGTCCTGAAATGCCCCTGACATGTCATCCAGTCTGTATTTAGTCCATATTTCCAAGTGTGGCAGGAAAGTTGCCAGTTTAGTGAAAAAATAATTCAGGTCACCACCTTTAAGATACTTTAAAAAGGAAATTTTACTTCCTAGTGAAGATTTTACATTTTCATGCTTCATGTGTATCTATAATCTTTTGAGCCTATTAGTATTTTACGAATTATTTAGTTTTTT
>CANNZV010005875.1:0-22731 GCA_947561585.1 Caprella mutica | reverse complement strand
CCCACGATCAAACCTTCCGGAATGACTACATCACTATCGATCACAACATTTGTTAAATGCGCATTACGCCCAATCTGAGCATAAGGCATAGCAACGACACCAGTAAGACTCGAGTAAGAATGTGCCCGCACCCGGGTAAATAACAAACAACGTTCCAGTTGTGCACCTGAAATAATACAGCCACCTGACACCATAGAGGAAACAGCATGACCGCGGCGCCCTTCTTCATTATGGATAAATTTAGCCGGTGGCGCTAACTCAGAATAAGTCCAGATAGGCCAGTCATTATTATAAATATCCAATTCAGGAATAAAGTCAGTTAAATCAAGATTCGCCTGCCAGAACGCATCGACCGTACCCACGTCGCGCCAGTAAGGTTTTGGCTCTGCGTCACTGCGCACACAAGAGCGGCTAAACGGGTGCGCGACCACATGGCCGTTTCTAACCAGATCCGGGATAATATCGTGACCAAAATCATGTGTTGAATCGGGGTTTTCACTGTCCTTACGCAGCAGCTCAAACAGAAAATCAGTGTTAAACACGTAAATGCCCATACTCGCCAATGACTGCTCAGGGTCACCTGGCATAGCAGGCGGATCAGCCGGCTTTTCAATAAATTCAAGCACACGATCATTATCACCCACATGCATCACACCAAAACCGGAGGCTTCAGCGCGTGGTACTTCAATGCAACCTACCGTCGCATCTGCACCACTTTCAACATGCTGCTGGATCATTAGTGAATAATCCTGCTTATAAATGTGATCACCCGCCAATATCAAAACATATTTGGGCCGGTAACCTTCAATGATGTCCATGTTCTGAGTAACCGCATCAGCAGTACCCTTATACCAGTTAGCATCATTCATCCGCTGCGACGCCGGTAATATATCCAATGACTCATTACGCTCAGCGCGGAAGAAACTCCAGCCACGTTGTAAATGGCGAATTAAACTGTGCGCTTTATATTGGGTAGCGACACCAATTCGCCGAATACCAGAGTTAACCGCGTTAGATAAAGCGAAGTCAATAATCCTGCTTTTGCCACCAAAATAGACAGCAGGCTTTACACGCTTTTCTGTCAATTCCTTTAAACGGCTACCACGACCACCCGCTAAAACAAATGCCATGGTTTGCTGTGCCAATCGTTGATGCTCTGTTCTCATCTTCACTACTCCCACTCCACTGCTAAATTATGCAGGAACCTATTTGTCCGGAGCGCTCTGAAACGCTATTTCCGGACGGTTTCCTTGGAAATTTTCGATTGTTTTGGTGACTTTTTTGCTTTCGCAGACACTTCTGGCCCTTTAATTTTCTTAGGTTTTTGGGCTGCTCCTGCTGAAGCTCAAAAAACAAGGTCGATAATGGTGGCAAGGTAATACACAGCGAGTGCGGATAACCGGAGCAGGCTATTTCATCACTGCTTACAAGGCCCAGGTTCCCCCTATCCTGCCCCCCATAATGCCTGGAATCAGTATTCAGTCGCTCAACCCATTGCCCCGCAGCCGGAATACCTATCCGGCGACCTGAACGCTCGATCGGTGTAAAGTTTGAGACTACCAAGATATCGGATCCACCACTTTCACCCCGACGTAACCAGGCCAATACGGATTCATCAGCAGCATCCACCTCACTCCATAGAAAACCTTCCGGCTTACAGTCCAGTTCATACAATGCCGGGGTATTGCGATACAGTTTATTCAGATCCCTGATTAAGGACTTCATACCGTTATGCTGTTCATCTTCCAAGAGGTGCCAGTCGATACTGCCTTCGTAATCCCATTCGCGGTGTTGAGCAATTTCATTACCCATAAACAGGAGTTTTTTACCGGGGTGCCCCCACATAAAGCCGTAATAAGCCCGCAAATTTGCAAACTTATCGTTAAGATAACCGGGCATTTTATTGAGCATTGAACCTTTTTCATGCACCACTTCATCATGGCTCAATGGCAAAATAAAATTCTCAGTAAAAGCATAATGCAAACCGAACGTCATTTTATTGTGATGGTACTTACGGTTAATGGGATCTGCTGACATATAACTTAAAGTGTCATTCATCCAGCCCATATTCCACTTAAATCCAAAACCCAAACCACCATGATCAGTCGGTGCGCTGACCCCCTTATAGGTCGTTGACTCCTCCGCAATCGTCATAATGCCCGGCATATCAGCATAAACAACTTCATTCATCTTCTGTAAGAAGCTGATTGCCTCAAGGTTTTCCCGGCCACCCTCATGATTCGGAATCCATTCACCTTGTTTACGTGAATAATCGCGGTAAAGCATCGAGGCCACTGCATCAACCCGCAGGCCATCGATGTGGTGCTCCCGTAACCAGTAAACAGCATTCGCCAATAGATAGTTAGCGACTTCCCGCCGGCCAAAATTAAAAACCAGCGTATTCCAGTCAGGATGAAACCCTTCCCTGAGATCCTGATGCTCATACAAAGCGGTACCGTCAAACTTGCCTAAACCGTGCGCATCCTCAGGAAAATGAGCAGGCACCCAATCCAGTAACAAACCAATCTCAGCCTTGTGGCAAGCCTGAACAAAAGCCTGGAATTCCCGTAATGTGCCATGACGAATAGTGGGCGCAAACAAACCTACCGGCTGATACCCCCAGGAGCCATCAAACGGGAACTCCGATACCGGCATCAGCTCAATATGCGTAAAACCCATGTCTTTGACATAGTTCACCAGCTCTACCGCTAATTCGTCATAAGACAAAGAACGGTTTTTTTCCTCAGCAACACGCTTCCATGAGCCTAAATGAACTTCATAAATAGTGATAGGTTGGTCAATTTTTTGCAGCGCTTCACGCTTATTGATCCAGGCTTTATCATCCCAGTTAAAACCTTCCAGCTTGCGAACGACTGATGCCTGACTAGGGGGGTGTTCTGCACCAAAGCCAAAGGGGTCAGCTTTCTGCGTTAATAAGTGACCATTGCGGTCTAATAATTCGTATTTGTAGAAAGTGCCTTCGCCTAGTCCGGGCATAAAGATTTCCCAGACACCGGATTGCCCGTGCAGCTTCATAACATGCCTGCGTCCGTCCCAGTCATTAAATTTACCGACCAACGATACGCGCTGCGCATTAGGTGCCCAAACCGCAAAATGCGTGCCCTGAACACCTTCATGCTCCATAACATGAGCACCCAACACTTCCCATAAGCGTAAATGGGCGCCCTCGCCAATCAGGTGCTTATCCAAATCACCTAAAACGGAGCCGAACCGGTCGGTATCATTAAGTGATGATTGAAATGTTTCGTCACGCGAATCACGCTCATTAACCATCTATTAGTTATCCTTTACTGTGGAAGTTCGCATCTTTCATTGATTGGGGTGAAAGCGGACTTTCATGGCTGTTAGAACAGTTAAGATTTTGGGGTAATGCCTAAGGATAACGTTTATCAATCAGTTTGAGTATTCTTTATTTAGTCACTCCGCCATCAATTCCCGCGCAATTACCAACTTCTGGATATCACTGGTGCCTTCATAAATCTGCGCAATCCGCACATCCCGGTAAATCCGCTCTACCGGAAAATCACTCAGGTAGCCATAACCACCATGCACCTGTATCGCATCCGAACACACCCTCTCCGCAATTTCCGAAGCAAATAACTTGGCCATACAAGCCTGCTTCAGACACGGCTCGCCCGCATCCTTCATTTGCGCAGCATTCATCACCATCAGGTGTGCTGCTTCCAACTGAGTTGCCATATCAGCCAGGCGAAACCCTACGGCTTGATGCTGAATAATCGGTTTACCAAAACTCTCGCGTTCCTGCGCATAAGCTAAAGCTGCTTCAAAGGCAGCCCGTGCCATACCCACCGCCTGAGCCGCAATACCAATACGACCACCTTCCAGGTTACTCAAGGCAATCTTATAACCATCACCCTCATTTCCAATTAAATGATCCGCAGGAATCCGGCAATTATCAAAGAAGATACTCACCGTATCCGAACCGTGCTGGCCTAATTTATCTTCGACTTTACTGACCTGATAACCCGGGTTGCTGGTAGGTACTACAAAAGCGCTCAAACCCTTTTTACCCGCAGCTTTATCAGTAATGGCAAAAACGATGGCCACATCGCTATGCTTACCTGAAGTGACAAACTGCTTACTACCATTCAAAACATAATGATCACCACCCCGCACTGCAGATAATCGAATCGCCGATGCATCCGAACCGGCATGAGCTTCGGTAAGGCAAAAGCAACCCAGCATCGCCCCACTGGCCAATGGCTTCAGGTAACGCTCTTTCAGAGTATCGCTGCCAAAACGCAATAAAATCGGACACACCAAACCGTTATTCACACTCAAGATCGTTGAACAAGCACCGTCGGCAGCAGCCACCTCTTCAATCATCAAAGCCAAAGAGACATAATCAGCGCCCACACCCTCCCATTCTTCCGGCACTAACAGGCCATACATTCCCAGATCGCCCATTTCCCTTAACTCAACAGCAGCGAAGCTATGCTGCTTATCGCGTTCTGCTGCGCCGGGTAATAGACGACTTTGAGCAAATTCGCGAGCAGTGTCGCGGATCATGATTTGTTCCCGGGTTAATTGCATCAAACCAACTCCAAAGCCACCGCAGTAGCCTCACCACCGCCAATACAAAGCCCGGCCACACCCTTCGTCAAGCCACGCTTCTTCAACGCCGCTAACAAAGTCACCAGTATCCGCGCGCCAGATGCACCAATCGGATGGCCCAAAGCACAAGCCCCGCCATTCACATTAACCTTGTCATGCGGTAATCCAAGATCATGCATCGCTGCCATGCTGACTACCGCGAATGCTTCGTTGACTTCATACAAATCAACATCATCAGTTGACCAACCCGCCTTATTGAGCACCTTATTCAAAGCACCTACCGGCGCAGTCGTAAACCACTGTGGCTCATGGGCATGCGTACTATGACCATGAATCACCGCTAAGGGTGATAAACCACGTTTCTCCGCCTCACTCTGTCGCATCAGCACTAAAGCCGCTGCACCATCAGAGATCGAACTGGAATTAGCCGCTGTCACTGTGCCATCTTTTCGGAATGCTGCACGTAGAGTAGGAATCTTTTCCAGGTTAGCCTTTGGCGGCTGCTCATCAATACTCACCACGGTTTCACCCTTACGGCTTTTCACCGTAACCGGCGCGATTTCATCCTCAAAATCACCCGACTCAATAGCACGTTGCGCACGCTTTAAAGAGGTTATGGCAAACGCGTCCTGTGCTTCACGGCTAAAGCTGTACTTATCAGCAGTTTCCTCAGCAAACGCCCCCATCAACCGGCCTTTGTCATAAGCATCTTCCAGGCCATCAAGGAACATGTGATCCATTACCTGGCCGTGTCCCATACGCATTCCATCACGCGCTTTCGGCAATAGGTAAGGCGCATTGCTCATACTCTCCATGCCACCTGCGACAACTACCTGGTTAGTCCCGGCCAGTAATGAATCATGGGCCAGCATCACGGCTTTCATGCCGGAACCACACATTTTATTGACCGTAGTACAACCTACGCCTAGAGGAAGACCTGCACCAAGACTAGCCTGACGTGCCGGAGCCTGACCCAGCCCGGCTGGCAGCACACAGCCCATCAACACTTCTTCGGCATCATCTACAGCCAATCCGGATCGTTCCAGAGCGGCTCGGATAGCGACTGCACCTAATTCAGGTGCCGTAACTGCTGACAATGCGCCCTGAAAACCACCCATAGGGGTACGTGCGCTACCTACAATGACTACCGGATCTTGTTCAGACATATTTATTTCCTTCACAGTAATTCACGCAATGCTTCCAAAGCGCGTTGTTCAATTTGATCGATATCCGCCAACGACAATTCCAGCTCATTACGCTGAAATTCTAAGGCCTGTCGGCGCTCGTCCAGTTTTTCTAACAGACGCTTGATCTGCCCAGCCTCTCCGGGACTGGAATCGTACATATCAAACAATTCCTTGATCTCTGCCAGTGAACAACCAATGCGCTTACCCCGGATAATCAGGCGCAGGCGCACCCGATCCCGCTCGGCATAAATGCGTTTCTGGCCCTCACGATGAGGTTCCAGCAGACCAGACTCTTCATAAAGGCGTAAGGCCCGAGGCGTGACCTCAAACTCTTTGGCCAAATCAGAAATCGTATAGCTTGCAGAATCCGGCAGCTGACCTTGTGTATCAGATTGAGATGTCATCACAAACCTTCTTGACGTTAACGTAAGCGTAAGTTACCTTAAGCAACATTGAAATGCAATGTGTACACGTCATGACCCAAAATCGTCAATCAGCTGCCAACACTCAAACCCAAAAAGCCCGCTTCGTAACAGCTGCCAGCCTGTTCGATGGCCACGATGCCGCCATAAATATTATGCGCCGCATCCTTCAGGCATCCGGGGCTGAGGTGATTCATCTCGGGCATAATCGCTCGGTGGCTGAGATTGTGACAGCGGCTCTCAACGAAGATGCACATGCCATTGCACTGAGTACTTATCAGGGTGGCCATGTTGAATACCTGAAGTATATGGTCGATATGTTACGCGAACGTGATGCTGAACATATTCGCATTTTTGCCGGTGGTGGTGGTGTCATTATCCCTGAGGAAATCGAGCTGCTCCAGAACTATGGCGTCACCCGCATCTACTCACCACAAGATGGTCAGGCTATGGGCCTGCAAGGCATGATCAGCGATATGATTGAACGGTGTGATTTTGACCCCGGCACCTTAGCCCCCGAGTCAATCGAAGCATTGACCACAGGAGACCGTAACGCGCTCTCTCATACCCTGACCGCTTTGGAAAATGGCACCTTACCCGAAGCGATGTGCCAAGAAATTCTCGAACAAGCAGCCGCACAGAAAACACCTGCGCCAGTTTTGGGCATTACGGGTACAGGTGGTTCCGGCAAGTCTTCTCTGACCGATGAAGTGATTCGCCGGTTCCGACTCGGACAACAAGATAGTTTGAAGATTGCCATTATCGCAGTCGATCCGACGCGACGTAAAACCGGTGGGGCACTCCTAGGCGACCGGATTCGTATGAATGCGCTTAACCACCCGAATTTATACATGCGTTCAATTGCTACACGTGATTCGGTGGGTGAAATTCCTGAGGTAGTTGGCGATATGGTCGCAGCCTGTAAATTGGCTGATTTTGACCTGATCATTGTAGAGACTCCCGGTATTGGCCAGGGTGATGCGGCTATCGTTCCGTTGGTGGATAAATCGCTGTATGTGATGACCCCGGAATTTGGCGCGCAAAGCCAGCTGGAAAAAATAGACATGCTGGACTTTGCCGATGTGGTGGCGATTAATAAATTCGACCGTAAAGGTGCCGAAGACGCACACCGTGATGTATCGAAACAGGTGCAGCGTAACCGTGAAGCCTTTATGCAACCTGTCGAAGAAATGCCGGTATTTGGCACCATCGCAGCACGCTTTAATGATGATGGAGTAACCGCGCTTTATCATGAACTGATCGTACAACTGGGCGAATTAGGAGTAACTCTACAGGACGATGCTTTGCCGCGTAGCGGGCTGCGTAAATCATCGGGTAATAGCGTAATTATCCCACCGGATCGGGTGCGTTATTTGGCTGAGATTTCGGAGACGGTAAGGGCTTATAAGGCTTCTGCTGAACAGCAGGCTGTGTTGGCGCGTGAGTGTCAGCAGTTGGATTCGACTCTCCACATGTTGGAAGAAAGCCTGAAACACCCTCACCCCAACCCCTCTCCCTCACAGGGCGAGGGGCTCTTGCCGAATTCCACCGCTAATAGCCCCTCTACCTCAGGGAGAGGGGTTGGGGTGAGGGGAAGCGAAGCTTTAGAAGATCACAGTGCGATCAAGCAATTAATCCAACAACGCGAAGAGCAACTACAACCCGCCATCAAAAAAGCCCTGGCGAACTGGAGCGACACTAAAGCACGCTACGCTACCGATGAATTTGTGGTAAAGATTCGTGATCGTGAAATTCGCACAGCACTCAAGTACAAAACCCTATCCGGCACTGTTATTCCGAAGGTGTCGTTGCCGAGTTATCATTGCCATGGTGAGCTGACCCGCTGGTTGATGCTGGATAATGTGCCGGGCGAATTTCCTTATACTGCGGGCGTATTCCCTTTTAAACGCGAAGGCGAAGACCCTACACGCATGTTTGCGGGTGAAGGTGATGCGTTCCGCACGAATAACCGCTTCAAGCAACTGTCTGAGCATTCTCCGGCAAAACGCTTATCGACCGCCTTCGATTCGGTCACTTTGTATGGTAATGATCCAGATGAGCGCCCTGATATCTATGGGAAGGTCGGTAATTCAGGGGTATCCATTGCTACACTGGATGACATGAAAGCGCTGTATGACGGCTTTGATCTGTGTAATCCCACCACCTCGGTATCAATGACGATTAATGGCCCTGCCCCGATGATTTTGGCCATGTTTTTGAATACTGCGATTCAGCAGCAGACGGATAAATTTGTTGCTAATCAGGGACGGCAGCCGGATGAAGGTGAAGCGGCTGATCTACGGGCGTTTGCGCTGGAAAATGTACGGGGCACAGTGCAAGCCGATATTCTGAAGGAAGATCAGGGGCAGAATACCTGTATTTTCTCGACTGAATTTGCATTAAAAATGATGGGCGATATTCAGGAATACTTTGTCCGGAATAGAATTCGTAACTTCTACTCTGTCTCGATTTCCGGTTATCACATTGCTGAGGCCGGGGCGAATCCGATTTCCCAGCTGGCCTTTACGCTATCGAATGGCTTCACTTATGTAGAGGCTTATCTGGCGCGGGGTATGAATATTGATGATTTCGCGGCCAATCTGTCGTTCTTCTTTAGTAATGGCATGGATCCGGAATATACCGTGATGGGACGGGTAGCACGACGGATTTGGGCAGTGGCCATGCGTGATAAGTACGGCGCTAATCCACGCAGCCAGAAACTGAAATATCATATTCAGACTTCAGGGCGTTCTTTGCATGCGCAAGAGATGGATTTTAATGATATCCGTACTACCTTACAGGCGCTGATTGCGATTTATGACAACTGTAATAGCCTGCATACCAATGCCTTTGATGAAGCAATTACTACACCGACCGCTGATTCAGTGCGACGGGCGCTGGCTATACAATTGATTATCAATAATGAGTGGGGATTGGCGAAGAATGAGAACCCTAATCAGGGTGCGTTTATTATTGAGGAACTGACTGAATTGGTTGAAGAAGCTGTTTTGTCTGAGTTTGAAAAAATTGCAGAGCGTGGTGGTGTGTTAGGTGCGATGGAAACCGGTTATCAGCGCGGTAAGATTCAGGATGAGTCTATGTCTTATGAGCACAAGAAACATGATGGCAGTTTACCGATTATTGGGGTGAATACCTTCCTGAATCCGAATGGGCCGGAGACGTTTGAGATTGAGCTGGCGCGTTCTACTGATGATGAGAAGGATAATCAGATTAAGCGGTTACGGGAGTTTAAGGGGCAACACGCGGACAAATCTGCTGATGCGCTCGCGCAGGTTCGGCAGGCGGCGATTAGTGATGGGAATGTTTTTGCTGAGTTAGTTGAGGCGGTACGGTTTTGCTCACTTGGGGAGATTTCTGATGCGTTGTTTGAGGTGGGGGGGCAATATCGGCGGAATATGTGATTTGGTAAAACACAACGAACATCCATCAACTCATAAGCCTCCAACGTCCACACCAAAGGATAAATAGCCAGACATATCCTGACCTTCCATCAAAGTCAGCACCCTGACTTGTCGATTCACGCAGGTCATCATTTGATCGCACAAATAAATTCTACCTATTATAGAATATAAGAAATTACTATGAAGATATAAGAATAAGCACATAAATCCATCAAGGACAGTACCGAAACTACCCCATAGGTAACATAGATCTGACCTTGAAAACATTGGATGCGCCGCTTATCGGCCCATGCTGTGCACTCCCCGATATGAATAAAAAAAATACAAATAGTGAACCACTATACAATCCGTTAAGTCGTTTTCAGCCATTATTGGTCGCTATCGGCATGGCGTTAGCCCATGGAATGGTTGCTTTTCTGATTGGCGCGAATTTGGTGCAGGAAACCTGGTGGCAATTCGCCAGCAGCATCACCTTATGTACTGTTCTTTTTGGCTGGACAGCCTGGTTGTTTCACCAAGGTAAAGACAGCTGGCCCTCATGGGATAAAGAGTTCGTCCACATTCCTTTATTGATCATGACGATTATCACTGTCTACTGGCTCTATCTGCTCCCCGAAATACGTGAGGGTATTTTACTCACCTGGCTGGGGTTTTATCCTTGTATACATGGTCGGGTGATGCTGAGTCACTTTATGATTTACTCCAGCAACCTGATGTTCATTTATTTGTATTTTTGTTACCCCACGTGGAATGATGATCAGGCGCTGTTCACCTCCAATTTTGCTTTTGCAATGAGTTCTCTTGTACTGTCTTTTTATCTGGGGTTAACCTCTTATCAGGAGCGTGTAAGAGATCAAAAGTACATCGCTTCAGAAAAGCGGTTAGCAGCAGCACGTCAGCAACTCAAGCATATATCAGAACACGATGCTTTGACTGGTCTGTTAAACCGGCGGGGGCTTGAAAATCACTGGCATCAGCATTATGAAAATATCACAATGCTGGCAATCGATATTGATCATTTTAAGCCCTACAATGATCATTACGGCCACCCACAAGGCGACGTATGTCTCAGACAGGTTGCACAGGCGCTACAAAACTGTGTAGCGGATCTGGGCTATGTTGCACGTTATGGTGGAGAAGAGTTTGTCGTTCTATTATATGATTTTAACCCAAGTGAGATTGTCGCCGTCGCCGCTCAATGTTGTGAGGCTGTGCGTAAAGAAAATATAACCCACGAATACTCCAAAGTGGTGCCCATTGTAACGATTAGCCTAGGTGGGTGGTATAGCGCTGAACAGCAAACCAACCTGGAATCACTATGGCAACAAGCTGACAAAGTGCTTTATACAGCAAAGAAAAGCGGTCGAAACAGGTTTAACCTGGATGGTAGCTTCCACAAAGCACCTTTAGAAAACTCAGCCCCTGAATTGGTTGCAGAGGCGCTATACTGATCTATTCTCACATACAGTTAGGATCTGTCCCGGAATAAAATCCTGTTTTTCTGCAATAGCATTTTATTTCGGGACAGCCTCTTATGAGCACCGGATAGACTAACCATGAAAACCATCTACAAAGCAGGTGACATCAACGAAGCCCACATTGTCTCCGGAATGCTGGAAGCCCATGGTATTCAAAGCCATGTTGGCGGCCATCACCTTCAGGGTGGTATCGGAGAAATAGCTACGATGGATTTCGCCCGTGTCAGTGTCGCCGATGAAGACTATGAAATTGCCCTCCCCTTAATTACCCATTACGAACAAAATAACCCGGATGATGAAGAGGGCGAATATGAAAAATCACCCAGTTCGATAGGGATATTTACTAAGCCCGTCATATTTTGGGTATCCATTGTCCTATTAATTATCTGGTTCGTATTTTAATAGCTCAGTGAACATGCTCTACGTTATACTTTAGTGGAGCATAAACCCACCAAGGACTCCCTGTATGGACTTCGAACATATCCTTTTGGAAACACCGGAACCCGGTATTTACCAGCTGACCGTAAACCGCCCAACCCAGTTAAACGCTCTTAACCAGCAGACTCTGGAAGAAATCTGTGCGGTGACCACAATGCTGGCAAAAACTGATGATGCCAGGGTTTTAATTGTGACAGGTTCAGGCGATAAATCTTTTATCGCAGGCGCTGATATTAAACAAATGCAGGTAAAAACGGCCATTGAAGCCCAAGGTTTCTCTGAGCTGGGTTTAAACACTGTCCAGGGACTATCCGACCTTCCATTTCCTGTCATTGCCGCAGTCAACGGCTATGCACTGGGTGGCGGGTGTGAGCTGGCACTGGCTTGTGATTGGATTATTGCATCAGAAAATGCCCTGTTTGGCCAACCTGAAGTTAAGTTAGGCGTACCGCCCGGATTTGGTGGCACACAACGCTTACCACGCAGGGTTGGTAGTGCCAGAGCAATGGAAATGATTCTCTCTGCCCGTTCGATCGATGCACAAACTGCACTGAACTGGGGCTTGGTAAACCATGTATATTCATCCGATCAATTACTGGTCGAAGCGCTTAACATAGCCCGCACTATAACAAAACAAGGCCCGCTAGCCGTCACGATGAGCAAGAAACTAGTTCAGGATGGGGCTGACCTTGCCTTGGATCGCGCTAATTCCATGGAGAACCGGGCATTTGGCGTGGCCTTTGCCACAGAAGATCAAAAAGAAGGGATGCAGGCGTTTATTGAAAAGCGTAAACCTGTTTTTACAGGAAAATAATAACCACCCTGCTGTTTTTCAAGAATACCGTCTCCCGGTAAGTCGTTGCCTTACCGGGAGAGCCCCCTTTTCCAAAGAGGGAGATGTTATTGGCAAAGTCCCATACTATGCCGATTAAATTCCCCTACTTTGATTCGTACGTTTCGCTTTGTAAACGTGACACGGGAAAGGCCCGGATCCAAACGATAAAGAGCTTGATAACTTTTGTATGCCTACTATGATATAAAAATGAACTGATCATTAATTAATAGCCAATAAATGCTGACATAGTACTCACCACATCACCCCTCGATGAATACAGCCAAGGACTCAAACGTTTAGCCTCAGACTTATGCGTTTAAAAAAAACTATATACATAACCAGCTTGCTCCTCATACTTTACACAAGCCTGGGTTCCACCAATGAAGATGTGGAACAAAGCCCCCCCCATGTACATAACTCTGCACGCCTTTTAATAACTGCGCACGGCGACAACCTGGAAATCATGCTGGAATCACCGGCACAGAACCTTTTCGGCTTTGAACACCCTCCTGCCAGTGACAGTGAGCATCAAACCGTTCATAAAATTACCGAAAATCTGGAAAACGCAGCCAATCTTTTTGAGACCGGTGATGCCGGGTGTAACCTTGAAAATGTTGCAATGGATTCGCCCCAGATTCTGGCCCACGAACTGGCGAAGCATGCTGATACTGAAGCAGAAAGCGATTTTTCAGCATTCGAACAAAGTGATCCTCCATCCGGGACTGAAGCGGTCACGCAGCACAGCGATGTAGATACTACCTGGATCTTCACCTGTTCTCGTCCAGACAAACTGGAAGGTATCACCCTTAAAATCTTCAAAGCATTCCCTGAAGGTTTTAAGCACATCAAAGTAGAATGGGACACACAAAAAGGCGTGGGTACCCTTGGACTATTACAGGATGACACTTTATCATTCGCACCATAAATCCCTTCATAAATTATGGACACGAAATGAAAGTTACTCATCTGATGACTCACCACAAAGCCACTACATTGCTTCTGGTTATTTTGCTCTGTAGCCCTGGCCTGGCTATTGCGCATGCTGATGCAGCAGGTATGACAGGAGGCTTTATAAGTGGATTTACCCACCCACTTTTTGGCTGGGATCATGTAACCGCGATGTTTGCAGTGGGTTTGTGGGGAGTATTTATGGGGCGCCCGGCGATCTGGATACTACCGGTCGTGTTTCCTCTGGTGATGGCCTTTGGTGGCGTATTGGGATTAATAGGTATACCCATTCCAGCCATTGAAACCGGTATCGCAGTTTCTTCGATAGTATTGGGCCTGTTAATTGCGTTAGCAGTCCGCGCGCCCCTTTGGGTTGCCGCAATTATTGTGGGTGCATTTGCCATTTTTCATGGTCATGCACATGGCACCGAATTGCCGGAAGCAGCTAACCCTTTGGCTTATAGTGCCGGATTTATCATTTCTACCGGTTTATTGCATTTGGCTGGCATTGCATTTGGAGAACTGACACGCTTACCTTACGGGCAGGCTGCGGTACGCATTGGTGGTGTTTTGATTGCGCTGGCTGGTGTTGGTTTTTTAACCGGAAACTTATAAGACCCGATGTTAAGCCATGGTACGGAATTATTCATAACTGAATCACGCGTTAAAACTGAGTAACTCTATCTAATAACCGTAACTGTCAAGCCAAAATCGCCGTCGACACTCAAATATTTATAGTTATGTTTTTCAGTTACTTAGAATGATTTAAAACATCTTTTCCCAAGTAACAGTAACAGTTAATTTATGGTTCAGTGCCTGATTTGTAATCTGTGTCTCATGGAAGCAACACAACAGGAATGTTAATAATAAGAAACCGAATAATAATATAATAAATAATCGGTCTTGATTGGCACATCGAGGGACACAGGTAGTCACTAGAGGTTCATAACTCGGATTAGCCAATACAATAATAATAAAAAACGGGCTGAGCAGGCCTGAGAAGAAATAATAAAAATAATAATTTTTCAGGTCTGCTGAAGCTTTTCTTAACAATTGCAGGAAACAAAAAAGCAGGGTCGCAACACCCTGCTGTAATCACTGCCAAAGGAGGAGAGCTGGCAGTTGAGTCGTAGTTTTATAGTAGTATCTATTTATTACAGTCAAACTGTTCACATAACGTCTATTTATCTCTTTAAATTATTATGCAGGTTGAGGCATACCACCTCCATTTCCCCGCGCCGGAAACATCCGGGCAATCATGCGTGCTGTATTACCGGGACGGAAACTAATTTCCGGCTTTTTATGTTTACCTACCAGGCTCTCCAGAGAAATACCGTCCAGGAATTCATAAACACGCTTGTCCAGTACACTCAACATTTTATCAATCTCCTGACGCTGACTGGCTTTTGCCCCGTCCTCATCGTCGTTAGCTGATTCAATAGCCTCAACAATCTCGGCAATCGAGATATGACTGGCGGGACGGCCAAGACGATATCCGCCACCCGGGCCACGAATCCCTTCGACTAACTGCGCATGGCGCAAGTGATAAAACAATTGCTCCATATATGACAGCGAAATACCTTGATCCCTGGCCAATGTGCTTAATCGTAAAACCTTACGACCAGTATGAAGTGCAAGCGCCATCATGGCCATAATCGCTCGTTGACTTTGTGTAGTCAATTTCATCGTTTAACTCCTAAAACTATCTATCGATGACATGGGTATACTTTACAAAATCCCCACGTTAAAGTAAATTCGAATAAAATACACATTTAATAAGATTTTTTCGATGCATTATTGCAGTAAATTTTAGTCCATATTAGTAGATACGTGAGGTAGCTATTTTCAGATGATCAATTTCAAACATCTCTACTATGTCAGAGAAGTCGCCACATCGGGCAGCATTGCCCGGGCTAGTGAGCGCCTGCATCTTACTCCCCAAACTATCAGCGGCCAAATCAGCGCACTGGAGGGAAAGCTGGGCCTTAAGCTGTTTCATCGCCAGGGCCGCAGCCTCGAACTCACCGAAGCCGGCCATGTTGCATTAGAATACTCCAATAAGATTTTCCAGCTTGGGGTAGAACTGGAAGAGCGCCTGCAACACTACCCGGAAAACCGCGCTCAGTTATTTCGAGTCGGCGTTTCCGATCTGGTTCCCAAATCCATTGTTTACCACCTGCTCGAACCTGCCATGAAAATAAACAAGCAGATCCGGATCGTATGTACTGAGGGCCAGTTAGAAGATTTACTCAGTGAACTGGCATTACACCGTATGGAACTGGTGATTGCTGACTCTCCCATGCCTCCCAATATGAACATCAAAGGATTTGATCATAAATTAGGCTCAAGCACACTGAGTTTTTATGCAACAAAAGAACTTCAGTCCAGTTTAAAAGGTGATTTCCCCGCAAACATGGACAAAGCGCCCATCTTAATACCCAGTGAAGGAGCCACACTGCGGACTAACCTGATGCGTTGGTTCCATGAACATGATGTGCATCCGGTCATTGTCGGGGAATTCGATGATAGCGCATTGATGAAAGCATTCAGCTTTGCAGGAACAGGGGTTCTCGTCGCCCCCAGTGCAATCGAAGAAATCCTTAAGCTGGAAGGCAATTTACAGATGATTGGACATGTGCCTGAATTAACCGAAGAGTATTTTGCAATATCCGTGGAACGCAAAATTACCCACCCCGCCATAAAGGCAATTACAGAACATGCACAGAAATGGCTAAAAAGTGGTAAAATATCTCGTTCTATGTAATTTAGACAGGTTCAGCAGGCTGATAGTTTGTAGTGAATAGACTGCGGCCGAACCGGATGCTGACACATCCTATAGTGTTCTAAGACCTAATCCATAAATAAACAATACAGCAGGAGTTAAAACATGAGTTTTGTTAGTGAATTCAAAGAATTTGCCATGAAAGGCAATGTAGTAGATATGGCAGTTGGTATCATTATTGGCGCAGCATTTGGAAAAATTATCGCTTCATTCGTCAGTGACATTCTTATGCCACCACTGGGCATGGTCCTCGGCGGCGTTAACTTTACCGATCTGGCCTGGGTCATTCAGGAAGCTAAAGATGGGGCAGCCGCTATCGCGATCAAATACGGCACATTTATTCAAACAATTATCGACTTCCTGATTATTGCCATGGCGATTTTTGTTGCTATTAAGGTAATGAACAAAATGCAGGGTGCTAAGGAAGAAGAAGAGGCAGGCCCCAGTCAGGAAGATTTGCTGGGTGAAATTCGTGATCTGCTCAAGAAATAAGCGAAATAATCACTGATAAATCAAACAAGCGACCGCCTGTTCCTGAAGTATCCATTCATCATCTTCAGTATCTGGCAATTGAAAATAGTGATATTGTTACGTAATAATATCACTATCAAATAATAATAAAAAAATGAATATTAGAATCTTTAAGCCCCTACTTATATTCTCATTTGTGGTGTTTGCACTGTCTGCCTGCAATTCAGAGCAAGAAACAACACAATACGAGCCTGAGCCTGAGCCTGAATCAGAGCCTAATGAACTACGTGCTTTAATCGAACAACACAAGCTGACCGGGAGTCCGGTCAACATTAATGGTAACACAGACCATAAGCGCACCAACATTCCCGATATTAGTTCAGACATGGCCCAGCTGGGTAAAGACTTGTTTTTTACTAAAGCATATAGCCTGAATAATGATGTGGCTTGTGCGAGCTGCCATCACCCCTTTCTTGCCGGAATGGATGCTCTAAGCTTACCCGTAGGCGTGGATGCCTTAAATCCCGACCTGTTAGGCATTGGGCGAGCACACAACAGCTTTAAACCGTCCCATGATGGCACCCTGATGGGGCCAAGAAATTCCCCGACCACCTTTAACGTCGTATTTTACGATGAACAACAGTTCTGGGATGGTAAAGTTGAGACCGTCAACAAGACACCGGGAGCCGCTGGCTACAATGAGGTAGTCATTACCCCAAGAATGCGAATGAAAGCCATTGCGGACGCATCAGAAGCCATTAAGAACAATACTTTTGACTTCACCCGGGGCGTTACACCTGACCTGACTGACCCCCGTGTTAAACCCGCAAACTCTCTCTCAGCCAATCAGGTTAGATTTCCCATTACATCGGCAATAGAGATGCGGGGTTTTAAAGACACAAATGCTGATATGGGCTTTGAAGAAACCTGGGAGGCAATCAATCTCAGGTTTCAGGGCAAAGATAAATTCATGCCTAATAACCAATGGTTAGCTAAATTCCGACAGGCTTTTAATGCACCCACTGCATCTGTGGAAGAACTGGTTCATGATGAGAATATTTCTATTGCAATAGGCGAATACGAGAATTCTCAGGTCTTTATCAACAATGCCTGGAAAAGGTACGTTGAAGGTGATGAAACAGCCATCAGTGATGATGCAAAAGAAGGTGCTAAACTGTTTTTCAAACCCTTAGCGCAAGGTGGTGCTAATTGTGTTTCCTGTCATTCTGGCGATTTTTTCACAGATGAAAAATTCCACATTGTCGGTATGCCACAAATTGGCAGAGGAAAACCCAACCCTGCTGGAAACAATACCACTGACAATGATGATCAGGGCCGCTTTCTATTAACCATGAAACAATCCGACCAATTCAAATGGAGGACGCCGAGCTTATTAAATGTGGCACTCACCGGCCCATGGGGACATGCCGGTGCTTATACTTCTTTGCGCAAAGTGGTCGAGCATTATAACAACCCGCAATTGGCGATAGATAACTATGATTTTAGCCAGATTGATCCAACCATTAATACCGTCAATATGAAAGCAAACACTCAGGCAGCACTCGACCGTATGCAAGTGTTCAGAGATGCGAACAATAGCAGCAACGTACCGCTTGAAGAAAAACTTAACCTGAACGATACACAAATTGATCAGCTGGTTTTATTCTTACAAACGCTAACAGATCCATGTATTCTCGATAAAGATTGCATGGCTCCGTGGGTGCCTGACAACTTTTCACCCGACCCTGACGGCTATCGATTAAATCCCAGTTTCACACAAACGATTGCACAATAACCAGGGTGTGTTGCGTTATAAAATGTAGAACGTGTACTTATAACAGTCCACGTTCTACAAACGATACCACCTGATCTCCGATCACAAAATGATCCAACACCCTAACGTCCACTAAAGCCAAAGCTTCCTGTAAACGCTGAGTAATTCGCTCATCGGACTGACTGGGTTCAGCAACACCAGAGGGATGGTTATGCGCCAGAATAACAGCGGCGGCGTTATGATTAATAGCGCTTCTTACCACCTCGCGCGGATGAACACTGGCTCCATCAATAGTGCCGTAAAACAATTCTTCGTACTGAATCACCCGATGCCGGTTATCCAGAAACACACAGGAAAAAACTTCAGCATGGCGGTCACGTAATTTTGATGACAGATAAGCCCTGACCGCATCAGGATCTTCCAGCACATCACCCCGCTTCATGCGTTCGCGCATATAGCGTCGGGACATTTCCAACACACCCTGTAGCTGCACGAATTTCGCCTGTCCTAAACCATTTGCTTCACAAAAACGCGATTCACTGGCATCGAACATCGCACGCAAACTACCAAAATCGTGTAATAATTCACGGGCCAGATCGACAGCTGTCTTGCCGCGTGTCCCGGTACGCAGGAAAATCGCTAACAATTCGGCATCAGACAGGGCCTGCGGCCCCCGAACCAGAAGCTTTTCACGTGGGCGCTCATCTGCGGGCCAGTCTTTGATAGTTATCATATTATTTTATTGCAACCAGAAGAAACTTAATACTTTATGTCAGGTATACAGGGTAAACACATTCTTTTAGGGATAAGTGGCGGCATCGCAGCTTATAAAGCTGCCGAACTGACACGCCTATTTATTAAGGCCGGCGCAGACGTACGGGTTTGTATGACGGAAGGCGCACAGCAATTTATCACCCCCCTGACCTTACAGGCATTGTCCGGTAATCCGGTGCATACCGAACTACTCAATCCGGAAGCTGAAGCAGGTATGGGCCATATAGAGCTGGCACGGTGGGCTGATCATATTCTGATTGCACCCGCCACAGCAGATATTATGGCCAAGCTGGCGGCGGGCAGTGCCGGCGAATTACTCACTACCTTATGCCTGGCCAGTGCTGCACCACTGAGTGTTGTGCCTGCCATGAACCAGCAGATGTGGAAACATGCTGCTACGCAGGTTAATGCCACAACCCTTGAACAACGTGGCACACTGATTTGGGGGCCGGACAAAGGTGAACAGGCCTGCGGTGATGTTGGTCCGGGTCGTATGCTTGAACCTGCTGCTATTCTGACATTGTTAGCGCAATACCATCAACGTGACCTCCCGCTAAAAAATACCAAAATACTGATTACCGCTGGCCCGACCCGTGAAGCGATCGACCCGGTACGCTTCCTGACTAATCGTAGCTCCGGAAAGATGGGTTATGCTATCGCTGTCGCTGCACGGGAGCTTGGAGCTGATGTTACATTGGTATCAGGGCCAGTCGCACTGGCGGCACCTCCGGGTGTTAAACGTATTAATGTTGAAAGTGCTGCTGATATGTTACAGGCCACAGACAAACAGGCCAGCAGCCATGCTATTTTAATAGCCACGGCCGCAGTGGCGGACTATACACCCGCTCGTTACGAAGCGCATAAGATCAAAAAATCAGGCGAGACGCTAAGCATCGAGATGGATCGAACCGTGGATATCCTGGCTAAGGTAACCCGGCAGTATGACCACCTGTTTTCAGTTGGATTTGCGGCTGAAACACAGAATTTGTTAGAGTACGCGCGCGGTAAACTGGAACGCAAAGGTGTGCACATGATTGCCGCCAACTCGGTAGCCAACGGTAAAGCTTTCGATAAAGACAGTAATGCACTCGAAGTGGTTTGGGCCGAAGGTGCCTGTTCACTGCCTGAGATGAGTAAAGCGCAATTGGCCATTGAATTAATGAAACTGGTTCAACAACGTTATCAATACTGGAAAAATACCCCATGAGTAATGCCCTGCCCCTGGTTGAGTACAAAATTCTTGATTCACGTATCGGCACTGAATTTCCCTTGCCTGATTACGCAACACCCGGCTCAGCAGGCATGGATCTCCGGGCCTGCCTCGATGTATCAATCTCACTGGCACCCGGCGAAACCCAACTATTGCCCACCGGTATAGCGATTCATATCGGTGATCCGAGTTTAGCTGCGATCATATTGCCACGCTCCGGACTTGGGCATAAACATGGCATTGTATTAGGGAACCTCGTGGGCTTAATAGACTCCGATTATCAGGGGCAGTTGTTTATATCCTGCTGGAATCGTGGCCAAAGCACCTTTGTTATTGAACCGGGTGAACGTGTTGCACAATTAGTTTTTGTCCCGGTAGTACAAGCCAGTCTTCAACAGGTGGATGAATTTAATCAATCCCTGCGTGGTGAAGGTGGTTTCGGGCATTCCGGCCGGACGTAACTGCTCCGTGGCAATAATATAAAGAATCTACCCACATACCCTAGGTGAATATCATGAAAATAAAGCACATCACTACCCTACTGTTTATCAGCACATTAACTCTGAGTGCCTGTACTAATAATGCGACTAACAGCAATGTCTATAGCACAGCCCAATCCGGAGTCATGCAGGACGTACAGTTTGCCGAAGTGCTCGGCGTCAGAAATATAACCATCGAGCAAAATTCCAGCGATACCGGCCAGACTGCGGGTGGTTTAATTGGCGCACTCGCGGGCAGCGAAGTGGGCAAAGGTAAAGGTAAAATAGTCGGCGGTGTAGTAGGCGCTGTCGCCGGTGGTGCCATCGGTAGCCTTGTGGATCGTAATGCACAGGCTCAGCCCGGTGTTGAAATCACACTTAAACTGGAGAGTGGCCGCACCGTAGCTATTGTACAGCTGGCCGGAGCAGTCTTTCAGCCGGGACAGAAAGTTAAGATATTAACCTCAAAGAATGGTAAAGCACGGGTTACGCACTGAATAACTTACTAATAACTTACTGCTGTGCCGTTACTTCGGCCTCTTCCTTCAAATAAGGGGCCAGTAGTTCCAGCCAGCTATTCACCTGTACATCGTATTCTTCTTCACACAACTCCGCCCGGTGTTCCGGGAAACCTACGTCGGTCCGTAGCGCCGCGTATTGCTCCGGATTACTCCCGTAGACATGGCACAATGTAGTGTAGTAGCGTTGGATATCAAGACTGTGTTCATCCCAAAAGTCCTCCGCTTCGAAGTCCTTTATATCCTCACTTTCAAGGGCAAACAAATCAGCAGCACTCAAGGCAATATCCCCGCCATCCTCAAAAAATTCCACTAACAACACAGTAGCCAATCCATCAGCAGCATCTTCCTCCCGGCCAACAATCGGGAGTTCATAGAGTGCTATCAAAGCATGGCCCAGTTCATGAAACAAGGTATGCATTAATACATCCATAGTGGCATCTTCAATCGATAAACCGGTTTTAGTATAATCTGCCGCTATGAACCGCTCTGCCACTTCAGAAACGAAACGGTAAGGGACTACAATTTCAAACTTATTCGGATCGAAATAAGGATCATCTTCACCGCCAAATACAATACGTAAGGGTTGGCTAAGACGGAAAGTTTCATTGATTACGCGCGCAACGTCGCTGAGTGACTGTGATCCTTTTAATTTTTTAAGCTGGTGTTGTTCGCTCTTACTCCGGGCTTGCTCATAAACGACAGAAACCTGTTCAGCATATACAGGCCCGCACCCGCTATAACCCATTAATACCGCTAAAAGGGTGCTAGCTACTATTTTTTTCATTAGATCACCTCCAACAACCATTGACTCATGGCCGAATACAACTGCATAGGTGTGGAAAGCACATTACGGTGCCCGCCACCCGGTACAGTTATCCATTGCTTATTTGAACTGCTCAGCGCTTTGAACAACTCCCTTCCTTGTGCTATCGGCACGTAGACATCAGCATCGCCGTGTACCACTAAAGCCGGTATTGATATTTGTTGCGCCCAATGCTGCGGTCTTATGCTGCTTAGCGTTGGTTTGCCCTGAAACCAGCGAGTCAGATCCAGTAAGTTCATCACTCTTCCTGCATACGACGTGTAGGCGGGTGGAATATACTGCTTCAGGACTTCATCTAGTGCAGAAAAACTACTCACCACCACCATGGCCCGCCAGGGTGCCTTATTTTCAGAGGCCGCACTCACCGCAAAAGCCCCCCCCATAGACATGCCCCATAAAGCTGCGGGTTCATCAGGTAAGTTAAAATGCCTGCGCATATCCACCAATACCTTCGCAGGTAATTCCCGTTCAAACGCACTACTGCCAAAATTAAGAGACGCAACAGTGCTTTCGCCGTGCGCAGGTAAATCGGGAATGATGCAGCGAAATCCTGCCGCTACAAAACGCTCCG
>CANNZV010005874.1:0-22738 GCA_947561585.1 Caprella mutica | reverse complement strand
CTTCTGCTCGTTTTTATTCCCTTTCACAAAGTTCTCAAAGCAGATTCATCTTTTCATTAACTTTTTTTTCAGAGTAGTAAATAATAAAACGAATGAATTTTTTAGCACATTTATATTTGTCTTGTGATAATGAGGATTTGATGATAGGAAACTTCATTGCAGATTTTATTAGAAATAAAGAGGTGAAAAATTTCTCTGAAATTCAAAAAGGAATTACATTACATCGTCAAATAGATACTTATACTGATATTCATCCATTGGTGAAAAAAGGAACACACCGACTTCAAAAATATCATCACAAATATTCTCCTGTGGTAGTGGATGTATTTTATGATTATTTATTAGCTAATAATTGGGAAAGATATTCAGGAGAAAGTTTAGATGATTTTTGCAATGGAGTTTATAAAATATTGGAAAATAGGATAGGGGACTTGCCTGAAAAATTACAACGAAGATTGCCTAGCATGATTGAGCATAAATGGCTTCAAGCATATAAAACAGAAGAAGGAATGCGATACACTTTTAAGCGACTATCTGAAAGATTATCAAAACCTGAATACTTAGATGGAGTTGTAGAAAACTTGTTAGAAAGTGAAGCAGAATTTCATCAAGAATTCAATTTATTTTTTCCAGAAGTTATTAATTATGTGAATGAAAATTGTAAATGTTAGCGACTATTTATCCTTATTTAGTTTTTTCTGTTGATCTTTTGGAATGTAAATTATGGATTTAATATTTCCAGGAACAGGACTGACAATGAGATCGATTTTATGATTTTCAAAATAAAAAATATTGCTTGTATTTTTTCCATAAAGATATACCTCTTTTTTAGTCCCATCTACAAAATTGATTTTTGCATTAGTAATGTTAGCATTTAACTTTTTTTCTATTTTCTGATAACCTCTGAAATAATTGCCAATTCCAAATCCTAAATTAACGGAAACAAATATCAATATCATCCATACAATGATTGCTTGATATGTAAGTTTTTGCTGCTTTTTTAACTTGTTTTTTTGTTCTTCTAAATGGATGTTTTTAGACAATAATTCTTTTTTAATTTTTCGTTTTTGATTGTAATAATCAAAAGTATAAAATAGGATACTACCGATAACAGGAACTATGATTAATACTGGATTTTTAAAAGGTGTAATTAAAAAATCTGCAAAATCAGAATGCTCAATAATATTTATTCCAAAAGAACTATATTTTAGGTATTCTAAATACATTCCAATAATTATGAGAATAATATATCCAATGGAAATTATAGATTGGATTGATAAAGAATAAGGTTCTATTTCTTCTTTTTTTGTTGTGGGAACATCTTTTATTTCACTCATAACTTTACTTTTTTTCTAAACTAAAATCCAGTTTATAACTAATAAAAGGAATTAAACCATTCTGTAAAATCTCTCTTACTCTCTGTATTTTCATCATAATCTTCCCCTAAAGAATTTCTTCTGTTGGATAGATTTTGGAAATCAAAATTGAATGTATGAGTAGAATTATGGCGATTAAATTTATAACTAATTCCAAAATCAAAACGCAAGTATGGCGGTAGTTTTTTTGTAAAATATGAATTTAAGAAAATTAATTCTCTTCCTGCTAATTTTGATGATGCAATATCAACAGGAGTGACTCTGTTTCCTCCATAGACTGTAAATTTCCCATTCATTCCAAAGAAACTTTTTTTGTCTCTGAGAACTTCCATTCCTTACCTGCCAAAGCATTAAAAAGAAAATTATTAGCATTGATACTTCTAAAACTTCTATTGTCTAAGGTGGTATATCTTGAATCAAAAAGAGATGTAGTTAATAAAATGTAATAGTTTTGTTGGAATCTTCTTTCAAAGGTGAAGTCTAGGCCAAAATTTATTCCTTTCCCCTCGCTTACGAGAGAACTTCGTCCACGATTATTTGCAAAAATAAAATCAAAAATATTATCAGAATTCAAAGTAGAGAAAGCACTTTCAGGATCAGATGAAACAGGAATGTTAAATAAATACTGATAATATGCTTCAATTTTTATTCGATAATTTTCCCAAAAATAGCGATCATATCCAAGGACAACATGAAGTGCTCTAGGCATTTTTAAGTTGATATTTGGAAATGGATTATTTAAATCAATTTCAGCTGGTTGGGCAAAATAAGTAGAAGTGTGTTCTATTTTAGAATGAATTCCTGTTGCTAAACTTATCCTTTGATTGGGGCGGAACCGCCATGATAAAGCAAGCCTTGGATCTATTGTAAATGTATTGTTAAGGAAAAAATAGGAAAAGTGAAATCCTGCATTAAATTCCCAGTTTTTTCTAAATCTATTTTGCCATTGAAAGAATGACTGGAAGGAACTGATATGGTCAGCATGTTTAAAAAAAGTAGTCAAAGAGTCATCTACACCTTGAGGAATAAATCTTGCAAATGAATCTGGAACCCATGCTTGAAAATCAAAATTAAAATCTTCATAACTATAAATCGCACCTAATCGAATTTGATGTTGGCCATCTTTTTTATAATTATAAAGCATGGAAGCTCGGTAATTGTAAGTGTCAAAATCGGTACGATCGATTACCTCTGGATCAAATTCATCTTTATGAAACACATGTTCAGTAAGGTCTTGATAATTGTGAACCGAGGTGGCTAAAGTAGTTTTTAAATACGAGTTTTCATTGAGTGAGATTCGATGGTTGATGCCCCCGATTCGTAGTCTTTGTTCCTCATTTCCATCTAGTTCATCATTGGTATTTCTCCATGTTGAACTATCTCTTGAAGCGACTTGGAAAATCAAATTGGTACCATCAATTCCAAATAAAGAAAAAGTACCTGCTTTTTTTGTTGGGACATTTATTTTAAAAGTTAAATCTCGATAAGAAGGAACATCACCTTCCAAAGAATTTAAGAAATTATCAATAATTTCTAAAGTAGAATATCGGTAATTTATCAAATAAGATGCATTTGATTTTTTTGAAAAATAACCTTCAGTAGATGCTTCTAAACCCAGCGTTCCAAAAGCAATGGAATGTTCTCTTTTATCCTTATTTCCATTTCTGATTTTTAGATCAAAAACACCACTTAATGCATTGCCATATTCAGCAGGGAAAGCACCTGTGAAAAAATCAGAATTAGTCAAAACATTAGAGCTTAACATGCTGATAGAACCACCTCCACTTATATATCCTGCAAAATGATTTGGGTTAAAAACTTCGATTCCTTCTAGCCTCCATAACAATCCTCTTGCATTATTCCCTCGAATAATAATTTCATTGGAAAGATCGTCCCCTCCATTAGAGACACCCGCAAATGATTGAACCATTCTTGCAGGATCAGAGATAGCTGCTGCATATCTTTGAGTTTCATCTAGAGTAAAAGAATGAGCACTTACCGTTGCCATTTCATTGAGTGGTGAGCCAATATCTCGATTCATTTCAGCTGTGACAACTACTTCATTCATAGTGACTCGAGATTCCTTCATTTCTATGTTTAGAAAAACTTCTTTTCCTGCTGATAGTAAAACTTGATTGATCGTAACGGTCTCAAAACCAAGGAATTGTACTTGAATATCATAACGTCCCAAAGGTAAATCAGGTAAAGTGAAATAGCCATTTTTATCGGCATCTGTTCCGATTAAAGGGCTAGAATTCAGGATAAAAATATTAGCTCCAATTTGCGGGAGTTGGCTATCAATGTCGATGATTAATCCTTTGATATTTTGTTTTTGTGGGACTTTCTTTTTTAAGACAATATTTTCTCCAATGAGTTTGTAGTCAATTTCATTTGGGAAAAGAAGGCGATTTAATGCCTTCTTTAATTTCCCTCTAAATCCAAAAGATACTTCCTTCGAAAGGTCAATGTTTCCATAGGAAAAAAAGACTTTATATCGTTTTTCTATATCAGTAAGAATGAATTGGATGGACTGATTTTTATAACCCAACTTGACTTTTTGATCTAAGTTGTTTTGACCAAAGAGTAGTTGACTAAAAAAAATAAAAGCAACTGTACTCCAAAATAATTTTAGCATATAATTTTTGTTTGAGACAATTTTGTTTTCAATAAATACTATCGAAAAGCTGCTTAGAGTGGAGGCGAAAAATAGGGAAAATTTAGGGTTTTTGGAAATGAAGGACTTGCTTTTGTTTTTTATTGTTCTCACATAATTATGTTAAAACTTATTCATATCTTTTTTTTTTTTGATATTATGCTTTTCTTGATGTCGTAACGCTTTTGTTACTATAATCGCTCTTCCTCGCTCTCTTACTGAGAAGGAAGACTAAAACAATTTAATTATGAAAAAGAAAATGTCATTAAAGGATTTCCAAAAAGGAAAAAAAGTTGAAGTTTTATTGAAAGGACAGAAGAAGAAGTTGAAAGGGGGGATTGTTGTGGATGAAATACAAGGACTTTAATTTTTAAATTAGGAGCGCATCACTTTTTGGAGTGATGCGCTTTTAGGTTTATTTTTCTAGTTCTGCTATTTTTTCTTTTAGCCATTTTACATCTGCAATTCCATCAGATTCTTTTATTTCTTTTTTTATTCTTTCAATTGATTTTCTATCACCAGGAATAATTCTAATAAGTCTTTTTGTAAATTTTATTAGATTAAGATAAGGAATTCTCCACTGGTCTTGGATATCTTTTCTACGATTAAGGTAAGTACGGAAACTTTCAAGTAATGAATACAATGGTTCAATTTCATCCGTTTCATAATAAGTCGCAATTAACATAGCTTTTGCACTTAAATTATAAACAATATCTTCGTATTCAATTTCTTGAAGCAAAGAAATCACTTTGTCATGTTCTTTTTTATACCAATAAAGTCTAGCCAAATTAAAAGTTACAGCATTTTCTCTAGATACTTCAGGAAGCCTTTCTTTTTGGTTTAAAATAAAATTCTCTGTCCAATCAAATTCACCACATCGTAATGCACAAACTACTATATTTTTAAAATGAAATGGATGTAATTCACCATCAACATAAATTGCTTCTTTTTTTAAATAATCTTGATAAAGTTCAAAAAGTTCGATAGTAAATTTAGAAATACCTTTGTTTAATTTTCCTACACAATAATTTATTGAAGAATCATAAAGGGTTCGCGCTTCTACAGAGTGAAATTTTTGCCCAAAATCCCTTAATAATTGTTTTAACTTAAAATAATGGTCTTGGTTATCTTCCTCAATGTATGTTAAATAAATCTGGTTATAAATAGAAATAGCAGGTACTTTATCTTTATATTCTTTTACGAGTTGTAAAACCTTAGGGTCAAAATATACATTATAAGTTATATTAGGGGTTTTTTGACTTAAAACATTACAGTAACATCTCAATTTTTCAATTAAAAAAAATACTGTGACATAATAATTGATTTCATCAAAATTATGTTTGAAAGCATTTTTGAACTCATGTTGGTTAATTTCAAAGAAATTGTTTTGAATTTGGTATTGTTGTAAATAAAATTCGGCATCTTCAAAAGGATGATTTTTTATCACATTTTCTGAATGTCTTTTTACACTTGAATAAAATTTATTTATTGTTCTATTGCCGACAGCCTTAATTAAATTGGAAGATTTTTGTAATTGATCTTTATCATAAATTTGCTGAGCAAAATATGATTCTATTTGTTTTAATAAATCCGAACATAATTTCCTAAACCTTACATCATTGTATTTTTGGTTTGGAAATAACTTATTCCACACATTTTCCTTTGCTAAAGAGTTGTTTTTTGGTGAGTTTAAATTTTTTTCAATTAATTGAAAAAATCGAATTAACTGTTTACTCTTATTGAAATATGGTGAAATAATATATTTCCCAAACTTATTAAAATCAGTCTTATCAAAATGTTTTAAAATAGTAATTAATTTATTATTGTGCATTTATTACATTTTTTATTATATTTACCCAAGTTTTGATTTGGAATAATTTCTTTTTCAAAATTCCCCCTACATATCTTTAAATAATCCATACTCTTTTTGGATTTTCCTCATTATTAGGGGGATTTTGGTGAATATTTATTCATTATTTCCTTTCAAACCACAACCAACCTTACACACCTAAACCGTTCTGAGCAATATTTTTATCAAAAAAGTATTGAAAATAATTCACAAATTTAATGAATTATTTTAATTCTTATTTTGTAAATCATTGATAATCAATTAGCATCTTACAAACAACCTTATATATTATGTTTGTAAATATGTTACAATTGATTAATTTTGTACTAGAATCCAACTTTATTAAAACTATATATTGAAATTAATTAAATGTACTAAAAACTAAAAACCGTTCGTCTAGTGTAATTATGAATTTTAAATTATGAATTTTGAATGTGTCGAAAAACCTGTTTTATATCATTCAAAATTTAAAATTCTTCATTCAAAATTATTTTAGAAGAACACAATCTAATGAAAGAGATGAACATATCTTTACAAAAAATTAAATTACTCCTCGTTCTAGCGATATTAAGCCTTGCATTTGTGGCGGATGCACAGCCTAATGGCTACGAACACCATCACATTCCCATAGGACATACCCTTACGATTACGGATTTACCTCCTGGTATAGCCAACACAGTTCCTTATGGATTTCCTGATCATGGATCAATGTGGATTGAAATTATCAATAATGAAGAACAGATCGTTTATGTACCTGATTCTAATTTTGTTGGTATTGATTCTTTTTATATCCAAATGCTTAACCCTCCTTCTCAAGTCATATTTTTAGGATATGAGGTAGAAGTGAGCGAGTCTTTGGTTATTACTAAAAGGGACTTTTTAAGTACGACTATAGGTGCTGCGGCTGTTATACATCCTTTGGATAATGATAGTACTACTGCTGGCACATTAAAACTACATGAGGTTTCGCCTATCTTTAATCATGGTACGGTTAATATTGATACTAATTCTGATGAATTTGAATTTATTCCAAATTCGGGTTTTGAAGGAATAACTCATATGTCCTATGTGGCTTGTAATGAATATGGTTCTTGTGAAAAAGGAATCATTAGTGTACAAGTTCACGATATAGGCCTACCTGCTTCTCAAACTTCAGAAGTATTAACTTCTAAGGGAGAACCAATTCCTGTATTATTACCCTATCCTGACTTTAATATAGATCTTCAACCTTCTAATGGTACTTTAGAATTATTAGAAGATTTTGCCTATTTATATACTCCTAATGCTGGATTTAGTGGACAAGATACATTTTCATTTAATTTAGTAACTCCTGATGGAACCAGCTATCATACTGTAAATGCAGAAGTATTAGATATTCCAGAAGGAAATAATTTTGCAGCAGATGATTATTTCTATTCTCCTATCAATCGATGGGGATTTGTGGATGTATTGGATAATGATGCTGGAAATCTATTGACTTGGAGTCTTCAATTGACTAGTAATCCTTCCAATGGAGTTGCTTGGCCTGTAGGTAATGGAGAATTTAAATATGTTCCTAATACTGATTTTGAAGGGGTTGATAAATTTACTTATAAGGTTGCGAATGCTTTAGGAATTTTTGAAACAGGAACAGTTTATTTGACGATTTCTAATTTTAACCCCGATGCAAGTTCTTATGATTTTACGACTTATGATGATACTCCATTAAAGTTTGGATATAATCCACCTTTTATGAAATGGATGTATAGTCTTAATTCTGATTCTGTTTCAAATCAAAATCTGTTTGGATCACTTACTGTTGACAACAATATAGTGGAATATATTCCACTAGCAGGATATACAGGTAGCGAATCTTTTGATTTAGAATATTGCCTTTATAATGGAACTTGTTTTCCTTTTACCATCAATGTTAATATTGAATCTAATCCTTCAGGAACTCCTGGATGTGTAGGTATAGATGATGAGTGTGTATGGGCAGGTGATACTAATCGAGATGGTATTGTTGATGGAAAAGATATTCTGTATCTCTGTGCAATGGGAGAAGTAGGAAAGCCTAGAGCAAATGCAAGTACAGATTGGATTGGACAAAATGCCTCTAATTGGAATAATACGGTTCAAGGTGTTATTAAAAATGTTAAACATATCGATGCGAATGGCGATAGTTTAGTTACCATGGGAGATGCGAATATTGTGGATTTAAATTATGGAAAACGTAATAAAATCACACCTCAATTTTTACCTACACAGCAGAATCCTTTAGCATTTATTCCAAGAAGTAATTCAGCACCTCAGCCAGGTGATACTGTTTTGATTGATGTCTTTATGGGAGCATCTAATAATCCTGCTATAGGTTATAGTGGAGTTACTTTTCAGATGACCTATAATCCTGAGATCATTGAAACTGCTTATGTTGAATTTAAAGAACATAGTTGGTTAGGCTATGATGCTCCAGTATTTAGTTATGGAAATGTTCCTTTTGATGGGAAATTAGATGCAACATTTACAAGAGGGGATGAAACGATAAAAAGTGGATTTGGAGAGATTGGAACAGTTTACATTGTTATTGATGATATAGTAGGTTTACAAATTGATGATGAAGAATTTACTTTAATTCAATTTATCAATACTCATGGATTAACTAAAGGAGGTCATTTGACTAAATTAAATGATACTGATGTTCAAATAAAAATTAATGAATCTGTTTTCGATCCTACGCTTCGTGCAAACGAGTTAAATGTATATCCAAACCCTGCGTATGATGAAATAAGTATTCAAACTGATTATTATAACCCAATCGAAGAAATCAGAATTTATAATATGATTGGTCAAATTATAAAAGTAATTCGATTGACAGATACTAGTGAGACTGTAATTGACGTTTCTGATTTGGAATCTGGTGTTTATGTTATTGATGTGATGACTGAAGAAGGACCTATGAGTCGAAAATTAGAAGTATTGAAACAATAACAACCTTGCTCCTAAAGTGGAGTTTTTCAAGGTAGAATTTTGAAAAATTATTTAAGATTATTCATTTTAATCTGTGAATTCTCCGATGCTTGCATCGGGGTTAATAAAAAGATGTTTTGAAAAAACACCTTATCCTAAAAAATCCGGTTTCCGATCCTTTAGGTCGGAAAAATTTTGGCGAATGCTCCGACGGCTCTGCCTCGGAGTAGTCAAAATTTAGGATTTTTTTTACTTCTTCATTATTCATTAACAAGGATATGTTCATTTCATTGGATTTATAGTCAGCTTATAACTTAGGCTGATCTTAACAACCTAAGTTAATAGTAGGTCGAGCGCGCCAATCTAAGTTCGACTTGCTATTGGCAGGTTGGTAAGCTTACAAAATTTATTTTTGGGAAACTCGATAGCGGTAGCTATCGAGTTTTTTTAATTGAGGGCTTATACCTTATTAAATTCGGTAGTAGAGTTGTATTGATATGAAAAATAAGAAAAGCCTCTTTGAAATGAATCAAAGAGGCTTTTCTTATTCTGAAATTATTCTAAATCTACCTTGGTTTAGATGGAGTAGATTTTTTCTTATAATTTCTATTGTTGCTATTATTATTTCTATTTGAATTTCTATTATTGTTTCTGTGGTTTCTATTTTTAGAATAACCACCACGTCCTCCTCTTCCTCGTCCACCACCACCACCAGATCCTCTTGGATTATACTTTGGTGCTTCTCCTAAACCTTCAGGTAGCTCTAATTTTTTTATTTCACTTCCAATTAAAGCTTCAATCTCGCCAAAATTACGTTGATCTCTAGGAGAGATAAAAGTCAATGCAACACCTGTTTGATCTGCTCTAGCAGTTCTTCCTACTCGGTGTACATAATCTTCAGCATCATGTGGAACATCATAATTGATGACCAAACTAATCTCTTTAATATCAATACCTCTTGCCAAAATATCAGTTGCTACAAGAATTTGAGTACGGTGTGCTTTAAAACTTAATAAAGTTTCTTCCCGTTGTTTTTGATCTAGATCAGAGGATATTTCAGCAACTTTAAATCTTTTTCTTTTTAAAGTTTGAGTAATTTCTCTAACTACTTTTTTAGTAGAGGAAAAAATAATAACACTTGGATATTGTTCTTCTTTACCATAAAGCAACTTTTCAATTAAACCAATTTTTTGCTGAGGGTAAGTCATGTATGCACCTTGAACTACACCTTCTGCAGGTTTAGATAACGCAATATTGATTTGCTCAGGATTGGTTAAAAGCTTCTTGGAAAGTTCTCTGATTTTAGAGGGCATAGTTGCAGAGAATAAAAGAGTTTGTCGATCTTCTGGTAATTTTTTTACCACAGACATGATCTCATTAAAAAATCCCATATCCAACATCCTATCGGCCTCATCTAAAACTAAATGTTGCACATTTTTAAAATTGGTATATCCTAATTTTATATGAGAAATAAGTCGACCTGGTGTCGCAATAACGATATCTACTCCTTGAGTAAATGCCTTTTTTTGTTGGTCAAAAGAAGCACCATCACCTCCACCATAAACAGGTATTGAACTCACACCTAAGAAATATCCAAATGCCTCAACTTGTTGGTCAATCTGTAAAGCCAACTCACGAGTAGGTGCAATAATCAAAGTATTGACACCTTTTCTATTAGGTATTTGTGAAATCTTATTTAGAATGGGAAGTAAAAATGCACCAGTCTTACCTGTACCTGTTTGAGCACAAGCAATTAGATCTTTATTTTCTAAAATTAATGGAATGGCTTGTTCTTGGATAGGACTAGGTTCCTTGAATCCCATGGAATCAAGCGCATCTAATAAATCGGGGTCAAAATTAAAGTTGTCAAATGTCATACAACGCGTTTCTGTCTTTTCTAATAATTGTCTGCAAAGATGCTCAAATTAAAGCTATTATTCTAATTAATTGTTTGTTCCTTCTTTGCATTGTCGTTAACCGTTATGGTAATGTTAAAATTTTCTTAAGAAAACAGCGGAACAAGTATTTTACCGTTCCTATATAAAAGGAATTTAATTTGTTTTAAAAAAGTTCCTTTTTAAGAAAATACCAAATACTCATATATCAATTTATTTGGTTTTTAGTTGGTTTTGTTTGTTAGATAAAAAGGGTGTAGCTTAAGTTGCACCCTTTACTAATTTAAGTACATAATTTTGTCCTCCTACTTTAATAGAATCGGTTTTTAATATTTTTTCAAAATGTCTTGAACACTTGATAAATATCCACTCCCAAATAAATTAACATGTACCATTAAATAATACAACTGATACACTTTAACTCTTTTTTCAAAATTAGGTTGCAATGGACAGGTTGCATTGTAACTATCATAGAATCTGGAATCAAACCCTCCAAACAATAAACTCATAGCTAAATCCATTTCTCGGTGTCCAAAATAAACTGCTGGATCTACCAAAGCGGGAATTTCATTTTTTCCTTTTATAAAATTTCCACTCCATAAATCACCATGAATTAGAGCAGGACGTTCATTCGGGAAAATATCGTTTAATTTTTTAAAAAGAGACTCAAATTGATTTCTTAGAGAAAGGGAAAGCAGTTGTTGTAGTGCTGCCATTTCGATTTGAGGAAGCATTCTTTCGTTGATAAAAAAATCAACCCAAGAGGTATGAAATTTATTGGATTGTGGGAGACTTCCTATAAAGTTAGAATGATCTAAACCAAAATGAGTTGCAGATTCTTGATGTAATAGGGCAAGTTGTTGACCCAGTTTTTCCCAAAAAGAATCAGAAACTTCATCTATTTCTAAAAATTCTAAAACTAGAAAACTTGTATTTTCGATTTTTCCAAAATGAATAACCTTTGGAATTTTGATAGCATTTGACTTGGACAATAGTTGAAGCCCTTTTGCTTCAGCTTCAAACATCTGGAGTGCAATCTTTTTAGAATTTATTTTAACAAAAAAACTCTTTTGGAGAGTTGAAATTTGGAAAGTTTTATTGATACTACCTCCAAAGATGGGTTGAATACTTTTGATTTTTCCAATTAGTGAAGTTAATTCAAGCTGTAAGGGTAGGGGAAGCATGTTTTATCAATTTTGAGTTTTGAATGATGAATTTTGAATAAATCGAATTGATGTAGTCTCACCACAATTCGATTTATTCAAAATTCAAAATTCCATCATTCAAAATTATTTTAGGAACGGTACATTAATAAATGCAGATTCTTGGGTAGCTTATTTTGTTCTTAGTTTTTGCTTTAAAAACGGGAGTCTATCTGGATAAATGACTGTTTTTAAAGTGAAAAATAAGTACAAAAGAAGCAGCCAAGAATCTGCATTTATTATTGAACCGTTCCCTAGAGCCTGTTTTTATTAATAATTCCAAGCAATTCCTCTCTATAATTTTTACCAATCGGAATATGTTTAGGAACATTTTTTTCAATAACCTCTACCATATTGCCTTGTACCGCCTGTATTTTTTGGATATTGACAATATAGGAGCGATGTATTCTTTTAAAGATCGAGTCAGGCAGTTTTTCTTCCAAACTTTTCATTGTTTGTAGAGTGATGATTCGATTATTATTAAGTCTGATAATAACATAATCTTTTAGACCTTCTATATAAACGATATCAGCATAATTAACCTTAATTAATTTCTTATCAGCTTTTACAAAAATAAAGTCTTCTTTATTGGAATCAGGTACAGCCACAGATGCAGTTCCTCCATCATTTTTTTCCAATGTAATTTGTTCTTGAGCTTTGTTGACAGCTTTCATAAACCTATCAAGAGAGATTGGTTTTAAAAGATAATCAACAGCATTCAACTCAAATCCTTCAACTGCATAATTTGCATAAGCAGTTGTAAAAATTACCTTTGGAGGTTTTGCTAAAGTTCTTAGAAAATCTACACCAGTCAACTGCGGCATCTGAATATCCAAAAACATGAGATCGATATCATGTTCTTTTAAAGCGGCATTGGCTTCAAGTGCATTACTACATTTTGTGATGAGATTAAGGTCAGGAATCTTATCAATGTATGTTTCTAAAACATCCAAAGCTAAGGGTTCGTCATCGACAATAATTACATTTATCATTATTCGAAGTTTTGTTTACTAGATAATTAATTTTGAATTTAATATTCAAAATTATTTTAGGTCAAGATTTAATTCTACGCCGTAAGTTTTAGGATTGTCATTAATTTCCAATTGATGATGATTTGGGTAAATTATATTAAGTCTTCTTTTGACATTGACCAAACCAATTCCACCACTTCTTTTATGAGTTTGAGTCGGAAGGCTTTCTGCCTTGCTATTTTCAATATGAAAATTGATATGATGGTCTTCTACATTCAAATGAATATTTACAAATCCTTCAGAAATATGAGTATTCAATCCATGTTTAAAACTATTTTCCAAAAAAGGGATAAACATCAAAGGGGCAATCTGTTGATCAAATATTGCCCCATCCACTCTAAAATTTATTTCTACATTTTTACCCTGACGAAGTCGTTCTAAATCTAAATAGTTATGAATATAATTGACTTCTTTTTGCAAAGGAACTCTTTTTTCATTACACTCATATAGCATGTATCGCATCATTTCAGAGAGTTTGATCACAATTTCAGGAGCTTTATCGGATTTTTTTAAGGTTAAAGCATAGAGATTATTTAAAGTATTAAATAAGAAATGAGGATTTATTTGTGATTTTAAAAACCGCAATTCAGATTGCATAGTCTGAGTTTGTAGTTCCTTTCTTTCTCGTAAATGTCTTACCCAATCAGTTACAATTTTCCCAATTGTTGATGCACCTACAATCATAAAACTAGCAATGAAAATCCCTAATTGTTTGGGTAAAATCCATGCCTCAAAGTTTGGGATGATTAAATAGAAAACCATCAATTTGATAGGTGTAATTATAATGACTGAGAGAATCAATAACCCACAATACAATAAAAATTTCTTTTCAGTCAAATAATTTGGAATAAGGTAAAATAGATTAAAATAAACTAATATCCCATAAAAGAAGATACTTATGGACTGAGTAACTACTTTAGTAAAAAAACTATGATTGTTACTATCCAACAGTAAAAGTAGAGCTAACATTAAAATCCAAAAAGCAGTATGGTACACAATACGTTGTGTAACAAAGTCATAAATTTTTGCCCTAACTGTTCTTCTTGCTACTTGATCCATTTTTTAAATAAAACTAATTAGTATTTTTTACCTTACTATTGGAATTTTGTTCGGTAAATCTAAAACCACTTTATAAATACTAGCAGGTGGTTTTCGTATTTTTTTCAAAAAAAGCTAATCCACGGAAAGTTAATAACTAATTCGATAAATTAAGGATAAGAATAGATAAAAGTTTTTAAACTTACCTTTGCATTAGAATTTTCGATTTTTTATTCCATAATTCACATTTTACCAAATGAAATAAACTACTACATGATAAAAGAGTTTTTTGTACTTTTGCGCTCTAAAATAAATTCGAGATAAATGGTTTATTTGACTAGAAAAGAGCGATTTAATGCTGCTCATAAATTGTGGGTAGATTCATGGAGTGAGAAAAAAAACTTCCGAGTCTTTGGTAAGTGTGCCAATAAGAACTGGCATGGGCATAATTATACCTTATTTGTTACGGTAAAAGGAAAACCTGACCCTAATACGGGGTTTGTGATGGATGCTAAAAAATTAAGTAAATTAGTCCGTAAAGTCATTGTTGATAAAGTCGATCATTCCAATTTGAATTTGGATGTTAATTTTATTCCCAAAAAAATACAACCTACAACTGAAAATTTGGTGATGTTATTTTGGCAACAATTAGAACCTAAAATCAAAGGATGTAAATTACATAGCATCAAACTTTATGAAACCGAAACTATCTATGCAGAATATTTTGGAGAATAAACTGTCAAATAAATAAACATTCTGAAATACTGAGTGTTCGTATTTTGAAATTAAAATACATTAATCATTTTGGGAAAATATATATGAAAAAATATCAAAAAAAAGAAACCTACCCTCCAAAGTTAACTAAAGAGTTAATGGGAAACTTTGAACAAATATTATCTGGGATTGGTGAGGATGTTGATCGAGAAGGTCTACTAAAAACTCCTGAAAGAGCTTCAAAAGCTATTCAATTTCTTACTCATGGTTATGATTTAGATGGTGCTAAGATTTTAAAATCAGCAATGTTTAAAGAGGAATACAGTGAGATGGTTTTAGTAAAAGACATCGAAGTTTATTCTTTATGCGAACATCATATGTTGCCATTTTTTGGAAAAGCTCATGTTGCTTATATTCCTAATGGACATATTGTTGGATTGAGTAAAATTCCACGTGTGATTGATGTTTTTGCTCGACGACTACAGGTGCAAGAAAGATTGACTCATGAAGTTTTACATTGTATTCAAGATACTTTAAAACCATTAGGCGTTGCGGTTGTAATTGAAGCCCGCCATATGTGTATGATGATGCGTGGAGTTCAAAAACAAAATTCTGTAACTACAACTTCTGCTTTTACAGGAGAATTTGAAAAAGTTCAAACACGAAATGAATTTTTGAATTTAATTAATGCCAAATTACATTAACTGAATTTCAGAAAATTATTATTTTTGTGCGATAAAAAAGAAGAGTAGCAATGGTTACTCTTCTTTTTTTATAAATACTTAACCCAAGTTGCGGGTAATCTGATTTAGGATTATAGGTATTGAGATTTTGAACCCATCTCAAAACTTTTCCAATTCAGGTTGAAAAAACCTTCTTAAAATTTTAAATTAAATAAAATGAAAGCCTACGTTTTTCCTGGTCAATCTGCACAATTTGAAGGAATGGGTAAAGACCTTTACGAGTCTTCTGATTTAGCAAAAGAGATATTCGAGCAAGCCAATGAGATATTGGGGTATAGAATTTCTGATGTGATGTTTGAAGGAAGTGCTGACGACTTAAAAGAGACAAAAATAACTCAACCAGCCGTATTTCTACATTCCATAGTCAAATCAAAAATGGCAGGTGAAGAATTTAAACCAGATGCAGTTGCAGGTCATTCTCTTGGAGAGTTTTCTGCATTGGTTGCATCAGGCGCAATGACTTTTGAAGATGGCTTAAGACTTGTAAAGCAAAGAGCGATGGCAATGCAAAAAGCATGTGAGGCTGAACCAAGTACCATGGCTGCTATTGTAGGTTTAGATGATGAAGTGATTGAGAAAATATGTGAGGAAATAGATGATGTAGTAGTTCCAGCTAATTATAATTCACCTGGACAACTTGTGATTTCTGGAAGTATTTCTGGGATAGATAAGGCTGTGGAAAAACTTAAAGAAGCAGGTGCGAAAAGAGCAATTGTACTTCAAGTAGGTGGAGCATTCCACTCACCACTTATGGAACCAGCTTTGGAAGAACTTGGCAAGGCAATAGAAAATACTGAGATTTCAATTCCTGTATGTCCTATTTATCAAAATGTAAATGCATTACCCGAAAAAGATCCTGAAATGATTAAGTTTAATTTAATCGCTCAGTTAACCTCTCCCGTAAGATGGACGCAAACGGTTCAGAACATGATTAAAGATGGCGTAGATTCTTATGTAGAAGTAGGAGGAAATGGAAAAGTATTACGAGGTTTAATTCGAAGAATTGATCGAAGTGTGAGTTCAGAGGCTTTGTAAAATAATTGTTATTATACTGTTATTTTTAAATGACAAAAAATATTAATATTTTAGCAAAAAAATTGAAATTTCTCAACGGATGTTTTTAATACTCGCTTTAATTTAAAGTGACAAAGTAGTATTAAGTGAAAGAATAACATTTCAATCTGTTCTTTTACTGCCTAAAGAAATGAAAATTAAAAGTAAGTTTTCCAAAACTTTATATGAACAAACATCACACAAATACTTGGCTCTCGGTTTACCTATTTTATAATGAACCTTGGGAAGAATTTTTACAAAAAGCTATTGAACCTTACGTTAATACCGCTATTCAGACAGGTATTGCTCAACAATATTTTTTTATTCGCTATTGGGAAAATGGTCCTCATATTCGGTTACGATTGAAAGGGGAAGTTGATATGGTAAACACCATTTTAAAACCAAATCTTGAAGAGCATTTTACAAACTATTTTGAATCAATGCCTTCAAGAAGAATTGAGCCTCAATATCCTGCCAATTTCTCAGAAGATTTAAAATGGCTCCCCAATAATAGTATTCAATACCAAAAGTACAAACCTGAATTGGAAAGATATGGAGGGAATGTAGGAGTATTGTTAAGTGAAGAACAGTTTATGATTTCTTCAAAAACGGTATTGGATATAATTAAACAAAAAGGAAGATCATGGTCTTATGATGATGCCATGGGAAGTGCTGTAAAATTGCATTTATCTTTTATTCATTCTGCTGGTTTTGATATTCAGGACGCAATTGAATTTTTTGATTTTTTTGCAAAAAATTGGTTGCCTTATACTTTTAAGAAAACCCAAGAACAAGTGAATAATGATGACTTTCAGCATCAATCTAATTTGTCAATTAAAGCCTTTGAAGAATCATTTGCCACACAGCGTGAAATTTTAGTTCCTTACCATAACGTACTTTGGAATGCATTGGAAGAAGGCGATTCATTTGAAGAAAATATTTTAAATTATTGGGTGCTTCAAAACAAAGAAATTACAAAAAAAGTGATTTCTGCATTCAATGAAAATAATCTCATTGAAAGAACTAAAAAATATAAATATAAAATTACTCCTAAACGATATCAACAAAATGAGTTAGTCTGGTCAATCTTCGCAGACTATATTCATCTTACCAATAATCGACTTGGTATTTTAAATAAAGATGAATCTTATTTAAGTTTTATGATGATGAAATGCCTTCAAGAAATAAAGAATGAAAATTCAACTCTTGAAGAAGGTATTCAAGTTTGATTCTCCTTTTCAATATTTTATTAAAAAACCATCAAACGCTTAGCTAAAGAATCTTCCTCTGTGATTCCTTTGTGCAAGGTTCGATGGTTTTTATATTCCGACCTATGCTAGTCTCTAGACCGACATAATGCTAATTAAGAATTTCTTATTTTTGTATTTTGATTTTTAAATAAACCTATTAAAATTGGAAATAATAATAATCCTTATTTATGGAATTTTTCTAACATTTATTCTTTTTTATAGCCTCATACAAGTTCATTTGGTGATCTTATATTTGACAAAAGAAAAAAATAAAACAGTTCCTCCCTCTAAAAATCAAGATCAATTTCCTTTTGTAACAATACAATTACCATTGTATAATGAACGCTATGTGGTAGAGCGTTTAATAAAAAAAGTTGCGCAAATCGATTATCCAAAGGATAGATTTGAAATTCAAATATTGGATGACTCCACGGATGAGACGACTCAAATTGCGAATAGAACAATCGAAGAATTAGACTCATCGGGTGTTTCCATAAAATTGGTAAGAAGACCTGATCGAAAAGGTTTTAAAGCTGGTGCATTAGCTTATGGAATGGGAATTTCAAAAGGAGAATTTTTAGCCATATTTGATGCTGACTTTTTACCAGAGAAAGATTTTTTAAAAAAGACGATACCTTATTTTGAAGATAAAAAAATAGGTGTTGTTCAAACTCGATGGACTCATATCAATGAACACTATTCTTTGTTAACAAAACTACAGGCATTTGGATTAGATGCGCATTTTACGATAGAGCAGGGTGGGCGAAATTCTGGAGGTCATTTTATCAACTTTAATGGTACAGCAGGTGTATGGCGAAGAGATTGTATAAATGATGCAGGTGGTTGGTCATCTGATACTTTGACAGAGGATTTAGATTTGAGTTATAGAGCTCAGTTAAAAGGTTGGAAATTTCAATACCTTGAAGATGTAGAATCGCCAGCAGAGTTACCCGCTGCTATGAATGCATTAAAAAACCAACAGTTTCGTTGGACAAAAGGAGCAGCAGAATGTACTAGAAAAAACTTACTTAAAGTACTAAAAGACAGTAGTTTAAATATGCCAACAAAATTGCATGCAATTTTTCATTTAATGAATAGTTTTATTTTTATCTGTGTCTTTTCAATTTCCATTTTGTCTATTCCGATGTTTTATATAAAAAATAATTTTCCGAAATATGAATTACTCTTTGAGTACGGAACAGGATTTGTAATTTGTTTGTTATTTTTAATGGTTTTTTATTGGGTAGCCTTAAGAAGTTTGACAGATGGTGCTTGGAAAACCTTGAAAAATTTCATCTGGAAATTTCCAGCATTCCTTGCTGTTTCAATGGGAATGTCTTTGCATAATGGAATTGCGGTTTTGGAAGGATATATCGGAAAAAAATCTCCGTTTATTCGTACTCCAAAATTCAATATAAAAAATACCAATGATAAGTGGCATGGGAATAAATATCTGGCAAGTAGTGTAAGTGTAATTACGGTGTTAGAAGGTTTGCTTTTTCTTTATTTTTTGACTGGGATTGGGTTGAGTTTTCATTTCCAAAGCTTTGGAATGTTGCCCTTGTTTACGATGTTAAGTTTTGGTTTTGGCTATGTATTTTACTATTCCATTTTCCATTCTATGAAGTGATTTTAATTTTTTTGGTTTGAGGTGGTTTGATATTATTTGGAATAGTTTATCTAAACAACTTCAAACAACTTCAAACAACTTCAAACCAAAAAATTAAATATACCCACGAACCTTATAAGCAATCATCCCTACCATTTCTTTGACAAAGATTTCCCAGCGCCATACTGTTTCACTATTTGGAATGATGAGTGAGGCAGGCACAAAGCGAGTTTGTTCTCCAATATGATCTACTGAAAAAGGAGTATATTTGATATCGACTCGATCAAAGCAACCTTGAGATCTTCTCATATGCCAGGCGGCTGTAATCAATAAACATTTCGCATTAGGATATTTTTCGGAAAGTATTTTTTTTGTAAAAAGAGCATTTTCAAATGTGTTTTTAGAATCTGGTTCTACAATAATATCTTCATCAGGAACTCCGAGCCTCATCAATAATTCTCTTGCCAATACCGCTTCACTTTTATCTGTTCCAAACATAAAACCAGAACCTCCTGTCAATAAGAACTTTTTAAATTTCCCTTTTTTATACATTTCAAATGTTTGAAAAAATCGAGCACCACGTTCATTATAATTATGCCGATCTGAGTCGGGCTGAATAAAGAAATTTGAATATCCACCTAATAAAATACCAATGTCATAAGGTTCCTCAATATCATCCATCAAGATGGTATCCACTTCCCATAGCCTAGCCATTTGGTTAAAAATAAAGTGATTTGTAAAAAACAAGCATGCAGTTACAGAAAGAATCAAACATCTCTTTTTCCATTTTGCATTTTTCCCTAACAATGCATATACAAGTGGCAAAACCATCCAATTGATAGGTTGGATAATAAAAAATAAAACTTTTGAAAGTATAAAAAACATAGTTAATTATTTAGGAATAGGGCCACTTGTGATAGATTCATAATAGACATTTAATAATTCTGGATTCATAACATAAGAAATCGCTAATAAACCTACCATCCCAAATATTGCTCCTGCAATATGGGCATCGTGTCCTATCAAATCACCTCCTTTTTTACTCATATAAGTTTCATAGACAAGATAAAGGACACCGAAAACAATAAATGGAAATTCGAAGAAAGGCAAAAACAAAAAGCTAATCTCACTCCAAGGTACAATCAAAATAAGAGCAAATAATATTGCAGATACTCCACCTGATGCTCCTAAAGCAGAGTAATACTGGTTATCCTGATGTTTAAAATAGGCAGGTAAAGAACTAACAATAATGGCTGCAAGATATAAAAGAACATAAATGAGTCGCCCCCAAATTTCTCCAAAAAATCCACTTGACATAAAAATTCTTTCCAAACTTTCTCCAAACATCCAAAGTACATACATATTGACAGCAAGGTGCATCCAATCTTTATGTAAAAAGCCTGAAGTTAAAAGTCGATACCATTGTCCAAATTCTTTTACAGAAGCAGGATGCATCGAAAATTTACCACGCATCTGTGGATCATTAAATCCCTGGTAAGAAATGATACAGGTGAAAATTACAATTATTAAAGAAAGTGTTACCGGAAATTGAGACTCCATAAGAATTTTGAGTTTTGAATTTAAGAATGATGATAAGGTTCATTTTTTAAAATAGTCAATGCTCTATAAAATTGTTCAATAAAAAAAAGTCGAACCATCTGATGTGAAAATGTCATGGATGAAAGCGCCACTTTCTGATGTGCTCTTTGATATACTTCATCTGAAAATCCATATGCTCCTCCTACCAAAAATATCATTTTTCGAGCAGAATGTTGTAGCTTTTGATTTAGCCATCCTGCAAACTTTTCAGAGGTAAATGATTTTCCATTTTCGTCAAGTAAGATCAAAAGATCACCTTTTTCAAGTTTTTTTAAAATGACTTCTCCTTCTTTATTTTTTAAAACTTCGTTGGATAAATTCTTTGCATTTTTTATGTCTGGTAAAACAACAGTTTTGAAAGGCAAGTACTTTCGTAATCGTTTTTCATAAATATCCATTCCTTCATTAAGGTAAGAAAAACTGGTTTTCCCAACCATCCAAAATTCAATTTTCATAATTTAAAAATTTGCCAATTCATCCATCAAAGTATGTCGTTCAGGATATTGTTCTCGATATTGTTTTACTAATTTATAGACTAATTTTTTGGCACCTATATTCTTTAAATGATAAAATAAATCTCTAATTTTTGTAGAGGTCTTTGGACCTAAGTGATTCCTCAGAAAACTTTCCAAAAAATCCTCGTACAAGTCGTACACCTCACTCTGGAATTCATCCAACAATTGAATATCATATTTTTCTAACAGTTCTAAAGATCTGATTTTTTGAATATAAGTTACCAACTCTTTGTTCATTTTTTCCTCTGCAAAAATTATTGCTAGTGTTTCTTTTTTATTTGGAGTGTAGGGGTGTTTTTGTATGGTTTTGATAAGATTTGAAACTTCAGTTTTCCAATCTTTATCTAAACTGTTTTTTAAAATAGTATAATAATGAAATTCATAAGTAACTAAAAACCGTTTACGTGAATATATTACTACTTCTTTTTGATTTTCGGTTTTTAAAGCTATGTTTAATAAAAAATCTTCTAACTGATTTTTTATGATAATCGATTTTTGAATATTTAAACCCTTGATAGAGAGGTCTTTAGCGTCTTTGTAGTTCTGTTGTTCGATCGCATTTTTGATCGCAGCAATAAGTACTTCAGGCTCTTCAAGGTTTTCTTTTACGAAGTTTTTTAAGTTGCTTTTATAAAACTTTTCAATTAGATTCATTTTAAAAAGAAGTAATTCTCCTTTTTTCTTTTTGTCAAAAGAAAACTCTAATTGCTCATCTATTTTTTCAATTAATGTTTCTGCTTCCTTTTTTTCCTTAGTAAGTTTTAATAATAACTTATAAAAATATTTCTGCGAATTATATTTTTTATGTTCTTTTCTATCAAACTCTTCATAGCAGAAAATCCAAATTTCATTTTCTAAATCAGGAGGTAGATTTTTTTCTAAAAGTAGATTGAATTGAATAAAGGCCAACTTAATTAATGCCAACATTCGGTCTTCATATTTCTCTGCCTTTTTAATATTCGGCGTTACTTTTAAGAGTATGGCCTGTAGCATGGCAGTTGCTTCTGCAAAGTAATCAAGAGCGATAGCATCTTCTACTTGTTCTAAAATATCTTTGACAATAGATTGGATCTGCTGGAAGGCTTGGTAAGTAATTTTGTCCTTTGAATTTCTTACCGAAGAAATAGTAGATTGTAATAATTGGACATATTTTTCTTTAGGATTTCCTACTTGGACTGCATGGGCAAATCTTGCTTTTAATGCAATTGCAAATTTTTTGTCCGACCTCGCATAAGCTCTTACAAAGTTTTTTAAAGCTTCAGCAT
>CANNZV010005873.1:0-22743 GCA_947561585.1 Caprella mutica | reverse complement strand
GGTGGCGAAAACGATCCTACATGGGATTGGGGTATTTATTCTGTATTCCCACCAGATACAATGTACGTAACAGTTGATGCAGATAGCACTACAAATCCATTATGCCCAACGGCAGATGATTTGAGTGGTACATTGACTGCGTCCTATACATTATGTGAGCCAGGTGGTACAGTAGACTTCGGTACAGTTACCGATTCTTCTGGTTGTGTAGTGTACACAGCAGGCCCAATGGGAGGCAACTTCCTTGATACTGTATGTGTAGTAGCAACAGATGCTGATGGCCGCATGGACACTACGACATGGATCATTTCCATCAATAATCCATTGCTTGCGAGCATCGGTGATTATGTATGGGAAGATATTGACCGTGACGGAGCCCAAGATGCAGGAGAGCCGGGTGTTCAAGGTGTGATTGTCACATTGTTTGACGCTACGAATACTGCGGTCGCAATGGATACAACTGATTCAAACGGTTTATACGGTTTTGCTAATTTACCAGCAGGAGACTACCACGTTGAGTTTGACCCAACGACTTTGCCAGCGAATTTCGTGACTACCACACCTGATAATTCAGGAGATGATGCTACGGATTCCGATGCAGGCGCAGACGGTATTGCACCAGTAACAAATTTAGTAGGTGGCGAAAACGATCCTACATGGGATTGGGGTATTTATTCTGTATTCCCACCAGATACAATGTACGTAACAGTTGATGCAGATAGCACTACAAATCCATTATGCCCAACGGCAGATGATTTGAGTGGTACATTGACTGCGTCCTATACATTATGTGAGCCAGGTGGTACAGTAGACTTCGGTACAGTTACCGATTCTTCTGGTTGTGTAGTGTATACAGCAGGCCCAATGGGAGGCAACTTCCTTGATACTGTATGTGTAGTAGCAACAGATGCTGATGGCCGCATGGACACTACGACATGGATCATTTCCATCAATAATCCATTGCTTGCGAGCATCGGTGATTATGTATGGGAAGATATTGACCGTGACGGAGCCCAAGATGCAGGAGAGCCGGGTGTTCAAGGTGTGATTGTCACATTGTTTGACGCTACGAATACTGCGGTCGCAATGGATACAACTGATTCAAACGGTTTATACGGTTTTGCTAACTTACCAGCAGGAGACTACCACGTTGAGTTTGACCCAACGACTTTGCCAGCGAATTTCGTGACTACCACACCTGATAATTCAGGAGATGATGCTACGGATTCCGATGCAGGCGCAGACGGTATTGCACCAGTAACAAATTTAGTAGGTGGCGAAAACGATCCTACATGGGATTGGGGTATTTATTCTGTATTCCCACCAGATACAATGTACGTAACAGTTGATGCAGATAGCACTACAAATCCATTATGCCCAACGGCAGATGATTTGAGTGGTACATTGACTGCGTCCTATACATTATGTGAGCCAGGTGGTACAGTAGACTTCGGTACAGTTACCGATTCTTCTGGTTGTGTAGTGTATACAGCAGGCCCAATGGGAGGCAACTTCCTTGATACTGTATGTGTAATTGCAACAGATGCTGATGGCCGCATGGACACAACGACATGGATTATTACCATTAATCAACCATTGCTTGCGAGCATCGGTGATTATGTATGGGAAGATTTGGATCGTGACGGAGCCCAAGATGCAGGAGAGCCGGGTGTTCAAGGTGTTACTGTGAACCTTTATGATGCAGCAAATGCATTAGTAGGGACAGCAACAACCGATATGAATGGCCTATACGGTTTTGCTAACTTGCCAGCAGGTGACTACCACGTTGAGTTTGACCCAACGACTTTGCCAGCGAATTTCGTGACTACCACACCTGATAATTCAGGAGATGATGCTACGGATTCCGATGCAGGCGCAGACGGTATTGCACCAGTAACAAATTTAGTAGGTGGCGAAAACGATCCTACATGGGATTGGGGTATTTATTCTGTATTCCCACCAGATACAATGTACGTAACAGTTGATGCAGATAGCACTACAAATCCATTATGCCCAACGGCAGATGATTTGAGTGGTACATTGACTGCGTCCTATACATTATGTGAGCCAGGCGGCACAGTAGACTTCGGTACAGTTACCGACTCTTCTGGTTGTGTAGTGTATACAGCAGGCCCAATGGGAGGCAACTTCCTTGATACTGTATGTGTAGTAGCAACAGATGCTGATGGCCGCATGGACACAACGACATGGATTATTACCATTAATCAACCATTGCTTGCGAGTATCGGTGATTATGTATGGGAAGATTTGGATCGTGACGGAGCCCAAGATGCAGGAGAGCCGGGTGTTCAAGGTGTGATTGTCACATTGTTTGACGCTACGAATACTGCGGTCGCAATGGATACAACTGATTCAAACGGTTTATACGGTTTTGCTAACTTACCAGCAGGAGACTACCACGTTGAGTTTGACCCAACGACTTTGCCAGCGAATTTCGTGACTACCACACCTGATAATTCAGGAGATGATGCTACGGATTCCGATGCAGGCGCAGACGGTATTGCACCAGTAACAAACTTAGTAGGTGGCGAAAACGATCCTACATGGGATTGGGGTATTTATTCTGTATTCCCACCAGATACAATGTACGTAACAGTTGATGCAGATAGCACTACAAATCCATTATGTCCAACGGCAGATGATTTGAGTGGTACATTGACTGCGTCCTATACATTATGTGAGCCAGGCGGCACAGTAGACTTCGGTACAATTACCGATTCTTCTGGTTGTGTAGTGTATACAGCAGGCCCAATGGGAGGCAACTTCCTTGATACTGTATGTGTAATTGCAACAGATGCTGATGGCCGCATGGACACAACGACATGGATTATTACCATTAATCAACCATTGCTTGCGAGTATCGGTGATTATGTATGGGAAGATTTGGATCGTGACGGAGCCCAAGATGCAGGAGAGCCGGGTGTTCAAGGTGTGATTGTCACATTGTTTGACGCTACGAATACTGCGGTCGCAATGGATACAACTGATTCAAACGGTTTATACGGTTTTGCTAATTTACCAGCAGGAGACTACCACGTTGAGTTTGACCCAACGACTTTGCCAGCGAATTTCGTGACTACCACACCTGATAATTCAGGAGATGATGCTACGGATTCCGATGCAGGCGCAGACGGTATTGCACCAGTAACAAATTTAGTAGGTGGCGAAAACGATCCTACATGGGATTGGGGTATTTATTCTGTATTCCCACCAGATACAATGTACGTAACAGTTGATGCAGATAGCACTACAAATCCATTATGTCCAACGGCAGATGATTTGAGTGGTACATTGACTGCGTCCTATACATTATGTGAGCCAGGTGGTACAGTTGACTTCGGTACAGTTACCGATTCTTCTGGTTGTGTAGTGTATACAGCAGGCCCAATGGGAGGCAACTTCCTTGATACTGTATGTGTAATTGCAACAGATGCTGATGGCCGCATGGACACAACGACATGGATTATTACCATCAATAATCCATTGCTTGCGAGCATCGGTAACTTTGTATGGTATGATAACGATCGCGATGGTGCACAAGATGTAGGTGAGCCGGGTGTTCAAGGTGTGATTGTAACATTGTACGATGCTACGAATACAGCAATCGCAATGGATACGACGGATTCAAATGGTTTATACTTGTTTGACAACTTGCCAGCAGGTGACTACCACGTAGAGTTTAACCCAGCGACTTTGCCAGCAAACTACTCTGTAACTACTGCTGATAATTCAGGAGATGATGCTACGGATTCCGATGCAGGCGCAGACGGTATTGCACCAGTAACAAACCTAGTAGGTGGCGAAAATGATATGACATGGGATTGGGGTATCACACCAGACTTTGCAAGCTTGGGTGATTATGTATGGTTTGATAATAACGGTGACGGTTCCCAAGATGGAACTGAAACAGGTGTTCAAGGAGTTATCGTAAACTTATACGATGCTTCAAACACAGTAGTAGCAACAGATACGACGGATTCAAATGGTCTGTACTTATTTGGAAATTTGGAGCCAGGAGATTATACAGTTGTATTTGATACTGCTTCTTTACCAACGAACTACATGGTGAGTCCTCCTAATAATGCAGGCGATGATTTGACAGATTCGGATGCAGATATGGGTGGTGTAACACCAACGGTAACCTTGCTTCCAGGTGATATGAATATGACGATCGATATGGGTATCAACCCTAATCTTGCAAGCATTGGTAACTATGTTTGGAATGATACGGATCGTGACGGTACACAAGACGGAACTGAAATCGGTGTTCAAGATGTAATTGTAAATCTTTACGATGCTACAAATACATTAGTAGGAACAGATACAACAGATTCAAATGGTGCTTACATATTTACAGGATTAACTCCTGGTGACTACCATGTAGAATTTGATCCAACGTCATTACCTCCATTTTTCCAAGTAACAACTCCTGATAACTCAGGTGATGAAGCTACGGATTCAGATGCAGGTGCAAACGGTGTAGCCGTAACGACTACACTCGATGCAGGTGAAATGGATACTACATGGGATTGGGGTATTTATGGTGTGTACCCACCAGATACAATGTACGTAACAGTTGATGCAGATAGCACTACAAATCCATTATGCCCAACGGCAGATGATTTGAGTGGTACATTGACTGCGTCCTATACATTATGTGAGCCAGGCGGCACAGTAGACTTCGGTACAGTTACCGACTCTTCTGGTTGTGTAGTGTACACAGCAGGCCCAATGGGAGGCAACTTCCTTGATACTGTATGTGTAGTAGCAACAGATGCTGATGGCCGCATGGACACAACGACATGGATTATTACCATTAATCAACCATTGCTTGCGAGTATCGGTGATTATGTATGGGAAGATTTGGATCGTGACGGAGCCCAAGATGCAGGAGAGCCGGGTGTTCAAGGTGTGATTGTCACATTGTTTGACGCTACGAATACTGCGGTCGCAATGGATACAACTGATTCAAACGGTTTATACGGTTTTGCTAACTTACCAGCAGGAGACTACCACGTAGAGTTTAACCCAACGACTTTGCCAGCGAATTTCGTGACTACCACACCTGATAATTCAGGTGATGAAGCTACGGATTCAGATGCAGGTGCAAACGGTGTAGCCGTAACGACTACACTCGATGCAGGTGAAATGGATACTACATGGGATTGGGGTATTTATGGTGTGTACCCACCAGATACAATGTACGTAACAGTTGATGCAGATAGCACTACAAATCCATTATGCCCAACGGCAGATGATTTGAGTGGTACATTGACTGCGTCCTATACATTATGTGAGCCAGGCGGCACAGTAGACTTCGGTACAGTTACCGACTCTTCTGGTTGTGTAGTGTACACAGCAGGCCCAATGGGAGGCAACTTCCTTGATACTGTATGTGTAGTAGCAACAGATGCTGATGGCCGCATGGACACAACGACATGGATTATTACCATTAATCAACCATTGCTTGCGAGTATCGGTGATTATGTATGGGAAGATTTGGATCGTGACGGAGCCCAAGATGCAGGAGAGCCGGGTGTTCAAGGTGTTACTGTGAACCTTTATGATGCAGCAAATGCATTAGTAGGGACAGCAACAACCGATATGAATGGCCTATACGGTTTTGCTAACTTGCCAGCAGGTGACTACCACGTTGAGTTTGACCCAACGACTTTGCCAGCGAATTTCGTGACTACCACACCTGATAATTCAGGAGATGATGCTACGGATTCCGATGCAGGCGCAGACGGTATTGCACCAGTAACAAATTTAGTAGGTGGCGAAAACGATCCTACATGGGATTGGGGTATTTATTCTGTATTCCCACCAGATACAATGTACGTAACAGTTGATGCAGATAGCACTACAAATTCATTATGCCCAACGGCAGATGATTTGAGTGGTACATTGACTGCGTCCTATACATTATGTGAGCCAGGCGGCACAGTAGACTTCGGTACAGTTACCGATTCTTCTGGTTGTGTAGTGTATACAGCAGGCCCAATGGGAGGCAACTTCCTTGATACTGTATGTGTAGTAGCAACAGATGCTGATGGCCGCATGGACACTACGACATGGATTATTTCCATCAATAATCCATTGCTTGCGAGCATCGGTAACTTTGTATGGTATGATAACGATCGCGATGGTGCACAAGATGTAGGTGAGCCGGGTGTTCAAGGTGTGATTGTAACATTGTACGATGCTACGAATACAGCAATCGCAATGGATACGACGGATTCAAATGGTTTATACTTGTTTGACAACTTGCCAGCAGGTGACTACCACGTAGAGTTTAACCCAGCGACTTTGCCAGCAAACTACTCTGTAACTACTGCTGATAATTCAGGAGATGATGCTACGGATTCCGATGCAGGCGCAGACGGTATTGCACCAGTAACAAACCTAGTAGGTGGCGAAAATGATATGACATGGGATTGGGGTATCACACCAGACTTTGCAAGCTTGGGTGATTATGTATGGTTTGATAATAACGGTGACGGTTCCCAAGATGGAACTGAAACAGGTGTTCAAGGAGTTATCGTAAACTTATACGATGCTTCAAACACAGTAGTAGCAACAGATACGACGGATTCAAATGGTCTGTACTTATTTGGAAATTTGGAGCCAGGAGATTATACAGTTGTATTTGATACTGCTTCTTTACCAACGAACTACATGGTGAGTCCTCCTAATAATGCAGGCGATGATTTGACAGATTCGGATGCAGATATGGGTGGTGTAACACCAACGGTAACCTTGCTTCCAGGTGATATGAATATGACGATCGATATGGGTATCAACCCTAATCTTGCAAGCATTGGTAACTATGTTTGGAATGATACGGATCGTGACGGTACACAAGACGGAACTGAAATCGGTGTTCAAGATGTAATTGTAAATCTTTACGATGCTACAAATACATTAGTAGGAACAGATACAACAGATTCAAATGGTGCTTACATATTTACAGGATTAACTCCTGGTGACTACCATGTAGAATTTGATCCAACGTCATTACCTCCATTTTTCCAAGTAACAACTCCTGATAACTCAGGTGATGAAGCTACGGATTCAGATGCAGGTGCAAACGGTGTAGCCGTAACGACTACACTCGATGCAGGTGAAATGGATACTACATGGGATTGGGGTATTTATGGTGTGTACCCACCAGATACAATGTACGTAACAGTTGATGCAGATAGCACTACAAATCCATTATGCCCAACGGCAGATGATTTGAGTGGTACATTGACTGCGTCCTATACATTATGTGAGCCAGGCGGCACAGTAGACTTCGGTACAGTTACCGACTCTTCTGGTTGTGTAGTGTACACAGCAGGCCCAATGGGAGGCAACTTCCTTGATACTGTATGTGTAGTAGCAACAGATGCTGATGGCCGCATGGACACAACGACATGGATTATTACCATTAATCAACCATTGCTTGCGAGTATCGGTGATTATGTATGGGAAGATTTGGATCGTGACGGAGCCCAAGATGCAGGAGAGCCGGGTGTTCAAGGTGTGATTGTCACATTGTTTGACGCTACGAATACTGCGGTCGCAATGGATACAACTGATTCAAACGGTTTATACGGTTTTGCTAACTTACCAGCAGGAGACTACCACGTAGAGTTTAACCCAACGACTTTGCCAGCGAATTTCGTGACTACCACACCTGATAATTCAGGAGATGATGCTACGGATTCCGATGCAGGCGCAGACGGTATTGCACCAGTAACAAACTTAGTAGGTGGCGAAAACGATCCTACATGGGATTGGGGTATTTATTCTGTATTCCCACCAGATACAATGTACGTAACAGTTGATGCAGATAGCACTACAAATCCATTATGTCCAACGGCAGATGATTTGAGTGGCACATTGACTGCGTCCTATACATTATGTGAGCCAGGTGGTACAGTTGACTTCGGTACAGTTACCGATTCTTCTGGTTGTGTAGTGTATACAGCAGGCCCAATGGGAGGCAACTTCCTTGATACTGTATGTGTAGTAGCAACAGATGCTGATGGCCGCATGGACACAACGACATGGATTATTACCATTAATCAACCATTGCTTGCGAGTATCGGTGATTATGTATGGGAAGATTTGGATCGTGACGGAGCCCAAGATGCAGGAGAGCCGGGTGTTCAAGGTGTTACTGTGAACCTTTATGATGCAGCAAATGCATTAGTAGGGACAGCAACAACAGGCATGAACGGCCTATATGGTTTTGCTAACTTACCGGCAGGAGACTACCACGTTGAGTTTGACCCAACGACTTTGCCAGCGAATTTCGTGACTACCACACCTGATAATTCAGGAGATGATGCTACGGATTCCGATGCAGGCGCAGACGGTATTGCACCAGTAACAAATTTAGTAGGTGGCGAAAACGATCCTACATGGGATTGGGGTATTTATTCTGTATTCCCTCCAGATACAATGTACGTAACAGTTGATGCAGATAGCACTACAAATCCATTATGCCCAACGGCAGATGATTTGAGTGGTACATTGACTGCGTCCTATACATTATGTGAGCCAGGTGGTACAGTTGACTTCGGTACAGTTACCGACTCTTCTGGTTGTGTAGTGTACACAGCAGGCCCAATGGGAGGCAACTTCCTTGATACTGTATGTGTAGTAGCAACAGATGCTGATGGCCGCATGGACACAACGACATGGATTATTACCATTAATCAACCATTGCTTGCGAGCATCGGTGATTATGTATGGGAAGATTTGGATCGTGACGGAGCCCAAGATGCAGGAGAGCCGGGTGTTCAAGGTGTGATTGTCACATTGTTTGACGCTACGAATACTGCGGTCGCAATGGATACAACTGATTCAAACGGTTTATACGGTTTTGCTAACTTACCAGCAGGAGACTACCACGTTGAGTTTAACCCAACGACGGTTCCTGGGAATTATGTAGCTACCACACCTGATAATTCAGGAGATGATGCTACGGATTCCGATGCAGGCGCAGACGGTATTGCACTAGTAACAAATTTAGTAGGTGGCGAAAACGATCCTACATGGGATTGGGGTATTTATTCTGTATTCCCTCCAGATACAATGTACGTAACAGTTGATGCAGATAGCACTACAAATCCATTATGCCCAACGGCAGATGATTTGAGTGGTACATTGACTGCGTCCTATACATTATGTGAGCCAGGCGGCACAGTAGACTTCGGTACAGTTACCGACTCTTCTGGTTGTGTAGTGTACACAGCAGGCCCAATGGGAGGCAACTTCCTTGATACTGTATGTGTAGTAGCAACAGATGCTGATGGCCGCATGGACACTACGATATGGATCATTTCCATCAATAATCCATTGCTTGCGAGCATCGGTAACTTTGTATGGTATGATAACGATCGCGATGGTGCACAAGATGTAGGTGAGCCGGGTGTTCAAGGTGTGATTGTAACATTGTACGATGCTACGAATACAGCAATCGCAATGGATACGACGGATTCAAATGGTTTATACTTGTTTGACAACTTGCCAGCAGGTGACTACCACGTAGAGTTTAACCCAGCGACTTTGCCAGCAAACTACTCTGTAACTACTGCTGATAATTCAGGAGATGATGCTACGGATTCCGATGCAGGCGCAGACGGTATTGCACCAGTAACAAACCTAGTAGGTGGCGAAAATGATATGACATGGGATTGGGGTATCACACCAGACTTTGCAAGCTTGGGTGATTATGTATGGTTTGATAATAACGGTGACGGTTCCCAAGATGGAACTGAAACAGGTGTTCAAGGAGTTATCGTAAACTTATACGATGCTTCAAACACAGTAGTAGCAACAGATACGACGGATTCAAATGGTCTGTACTTATTTGGAAATTTGGAGCCAGGAGATTATACAGTTGTATTTGATACTGCTTCTTTACCAACGAACTACATGGTGAGTCCTCCTAATAATGCAGGCGATGATTTGACAGATTCGGATGCAGATATGGGTGGTGTAACACCAACGGTAACCTTGCTTCCAGGTGATATGAATATGACGATCGATATGGGTATCAACCCTAATCTTGCAAGCATTGGTAACTATGTTTGGAATGATACGGATCGTGACGGTACACAAGACGGAACTGAAATCGGTGTTCAAGATGTAATTGTAAATCTTTACGATGCTACAAATACATTAGTAGGAACAGATACAACAGATTCAAATGGTGCTTACATATTTACAGGATTAACTCCTGGTGACTACCATGTAGAATTTGATCCAACGTCATTACCTCCATTTTTTCAAGTAACAACTCCTGATAACTCAGGTGATGAAGCTACGGATTCAGATGCAGGTGCAAACGGTGTAGCCGTAACGACTACACTCGATGCAGGTGAAATGGATACTACATGGGATTGGGGTATTTATGGTGTGTACCCAGCGGATACAATGATGGTAACGGTGCAAATTGATAGCACTACACCTCCTTTATGTCCAACAGGTGATAACCTAGGTACAATTGCCAATATCTCCTATGCACTTTGTGAATCTGATGGTATGCTTGACTTCGGTACAGTTACTACGGATGCTAATGGCTGTGTGCTTTACACTGCGGGAAGTGTATTCGGAGCTACTGTTGACACAGTATGTGTAATCGGAACTGACCCAGTTGGAAACCTAGATACAACGACTTGGATTATTTCAATCGAACAACCTGCTGCGGTAGGTAACTACGTTTGGGATGATTTAAATCAAGATGGTATTCAGAATCCAAATGAGCCAGGTGTTGCACAAGTCAATGTATTGTTGATCGGTATAGGTACTGATGGTATCAAGAACACTTCTGATGATGTGATTCTTGGCAACCAAAATACAGATTCTAACGGATTCTACATGTTTAATAATATCCCATCGGGAGATTACTTCTTGCAATTCCAGTCTGGCACTTTCCCATCAGGGTATGTACCTACTACACAGAATGCAGGTAATGATAGCACATTGGATAGTGATGTGAATGCAATGGGAATGACAGTAGTATTTAACCTAATGCCAGGAGAAGTTGATTCTACTTGGGATATGGGTATCTACCAACCGATTACCCCATTCTTTGATTTGGCTCTGGTAAAACGTTTATCTAACGGCCAAACAGCAAATGTTTCTTTGGGAGATACCGTACAATTTTCTATGGAAGTAATTAACCAAGGTTTGGTGAACGCTTACAATGTAGAAGTACGTGACTCACTTCCTGCTGGATTTACTTTCGTACAGGGTCTTAACCCAGGATGGAGTACTGCTACGGGTTTACCAACAACAAGGATTGATTCAATCGTGATTGGTCAAAGTGGATTTGTTACATTGAGTGCGATCGTTGATAATTCTTTTGCAGGAGGTGTGCTTCAAAACGAAGCAGAAATATCAAGTGCAGATGATGATTTAGATCCAAATAATACGCCACCAACGGATACGGATAGTAATCCTAACTATGCTTTTGGTGATGATGTATACGGTGGTGACAATGTGGTAGACAACTCTGGAAATGACGAAGATGATCATGATGTTGAAGAAGTCTTTGTTGAAGTCTTTGACTTAGCATTGATCAAAGTGTTGGACTCAAACACTACACGTTTTGTAGATTTGGGTGATACCGCGAACTTTGTTATTCGAGTAAGAAACCAAGGTAATATCGCAGCAACGAATGTACAGATTACGGATTACACGCCTTCTGGTGTGTCGTTGATCCCAAGTGCACTTTGGACCATATCAGGACCAAACGCTGTTAGTACTTACACAGGTACGATCGCTCCGGGTGCTTCTGTTGATATTCCGATTTCGTTTAGCGTTCCATTTAATTTCCCAGTTGATCACTTTATCAACATGGCTGAGATTTCAGGAGCGACGGATACGAACAATACGCCACGTACGGATGAAGATAGTAATCCAAATATGGATCCTACAGATGATCCAATCGGTGGAAATAACTTAACAAATAATCTTAATGGTGATGAAGATGATCATGATTACGAAGTGATTTTGATTAATCCACTTTACGATCCATTGGGTGTAATATATTGCGATAAAACAGGTAAAATTGTAAAAGGTGGTACGATCACTATTTCACCAATGGATAGCTCAGTTATCATGGTGTATGATGGGTCAGAAGGTTTCTACCAATTTTATACTACACGCGGCGGTACATATACCATCACGTACAATCACCCAGACGGGTATCCAATCAGCGCAAACTGTGTTAGCCAACCAGGGATTTTTGATCCTACATTTATGGATGGTGTAGCAGGTGTTGACAACGACGGCTTAGTAGATGGATTTGTTACACTTGGTCAAGATTCCGTAGGTGGTTACTTATTGCCAAACGACTGTAGTGCTAATCCTTACTACTTGTCATTTGACTTGGCTCCTAGTGATCCAGAAGTCCACCATAACAATATCCCAGTATCTTGTTCATTTATTGGAGCGATTGCTTGTAATGATGACGGGGATGATATTCTTGATCCAAATGATACGCCACGACCAAATCAATTGGTATACTTAATCGATGTAGCGACGGGTGATTACATTGACTCATTGACGACAGATAGCAATGGTGAGTACATGTTTGACGGATTGTCACAAGGGTCTTACCGCTTGTACTTCCCAGTTCCATTTGGAGCACGTCCAATTTCAACTGGTCCTATTGACCAATTTGGATTTAGCTCAATCATTAACTTGGCTTGGGGACAATGTGATACTTTAAATACATTCTGCCTTTATACTTGTGATGGCATCGTAGCAGGACCAGATACTTCTATTTGTAACGGAGAAAGCGTTCAGTTGAGCGTAACTGGTGTTGCAGGTAATGTGATTTGGAATCCAGCTGGAAGCTTAGATGATGCGTCTTCATTGACGCCAATCGCTACACCTTCTGCGACTACTACTTATTTTGTATCACACGACGATACATTCGGATGTGTAGACAGCGATTCAGTAGTGGTAAATGTATTGACGCCAATTGCATTTACTCTTTCAAGTACAGATAACTTAAACTGTGTTGCTTCTAACGGAACAGTAACAGCGACGGCTATTTCTGGAAGTGCTACTCAATTTAGCATCGACGGAGGAGCAATCTGGTTGTCTGGAAGTCCAGTAACATTTACTGGCTTGATGGGCGGTACATATACTGTGATCGGCCGCGAGGCAAACACAACATGTACTTCAACTGGAATGGTGACTGTAAATGGTGCTCCAGCACTAGTTATCACACAAGCAATTGCGGATCAAGCAATTTGTGAAGATAGCTTTGTGAATGTAACATTGGTAGTAGATCAAACAATTGATACCTACTCAATCAGCGCGACAAGCGGTTACTCTAATGTAGTCGTAACAGATACTACGATTAGCTTTAACGCTTACCTTGAAGGTGTTGTTGACAACTTCTCTGTAACCGTAACAGGTGTGGGTGGCTGTCCAGTGACAGACGATTTTGTAATCAACCGCATTTCTGCGCCAGATGCTACATTTGTAGTGGATGCACCAGCTTGTGAAGATTATCACTTCGGAATCACATTTACCGGAAATGCTTCGCCAAATGCAATCCTAATATGGGATGTAGGTGATGGAGTAATTCTTAGCTCATCAGCAGCAACTGCAACTGCACCAGCAGGTGCAATCATTGATGTAGAATACGCCTCACATGGTGGGCGATTAATTACTTTGACTGTAAATGACGGCGGTTGTATTTCATCTTCCACAGAATCAATCAATGTATTCAAATCTCCAAATGCGGATGCAGGACCTGATCAAGTAGCTTGTGCAAACAGCTGTGTGACACTTAGTGGAAATACTTCTGGTGGCGTACAGTGCTGGTGGGAGCCAAATACACCGCTAAGCAACGATGTACCAAATTGTGATACATTAGTTTGTCCAACAGTTACTACGGATTATGTATTCTGGGTTTGTGATCCAAACGGATGTAAAGACACAGATACAGTTCGCGTTGAAATTGGTATGCCAATCGCAACGATCGCAAGTACAGATTCTTCACTTTGTGTTGGTGGATGTGCAGACTTAACAGCCTCGATTTCTCCAACAGCAGCAGTTAGCTACGCTTGGAGTACAGGAGATAGCATTCCGACAATAAATGTGTGCCCAATAAGCACAACAACATATACAGTGACAGTGGTTGATGTGAACGGATGTTCTTCAATCGCAACACATACAGTAACAGTAAACGGTTTACCGACTGCTTCTATCGCAGGTCCTACGGGAATCTGTGAAGGTGCAAATGCAACATTAGTTGCAAGCGGTGGAGCAACGTATTATTGGAGTAATGGAGGTACAACTGCATCTATCGCAGTGACGCCAGCAGCTACCACAACTTACACTGTTACGGCAACTAGCGCTATGGGTTGTACCGCCGTAGCAACACATACAATCGATGTTAATCCAACACCAATCGCTAATGGCGGTGCTGACCAAAATATATGTGGCGGTCAATGTGCTGATCTTACAGCTACTGGTGGTGTAACATATGTTTGGGACACGGGAGCAACTACTGCTACCATCAATGTTTGTCCTACAGCAACTACGGTTTACTGGGTAACGGTTACAGACGCAAACGGTTGTACAGATACTGATCCGGTAACGGTGAATGTAGATGGAGTGCCTGCAAATGCAGGACCTGATCAAACGATTTGTGCAGGAGGTAGCGTAATGCTTCAAGCTTCTGGTGGTGTGACTTACGCTTGGAGTAATGGTGTCACTACGGCTATGAATATTGTCAAGCCAACTGTAACTACTACTTACACCGTAACCGTAACAGGTGCTAACGGATGTATTGGGACTGATGAGGTAACGGTTACGGTAAATGATTTGCCAAACGTTACAACTGGCCCAGCCGCTTCAATTTGCCCAGGTACTTGTGTGTTCTTGAATGCAACTGGTGCTGATACCTACACTTGGTTCCCACAAGCGGGATTGAATGTAGCACAAGGTGATACAGTAAAAGCTTGCCCAATGCAAACAATCTCTTACACTGTAATTGGTACCGACTTGAATGGTTGTGTTGATACAGGCCTAGTAACAGTAACAGTTCAACCTTACGCAGTTGATGCGGGTGCAGATCAAACAATCTGTATGGGAGCTACTACTATTGTTTCTGCGACAGCAGGTGCAGGTGCGACATTTACTTGGAGCAACGGTGATACTGGAATTCAATTTCAGTTTCTCCAACTGTAACAACTACATATACAGTATCGGCAACAGATGCAACTGGATGTATGGGTACGGATGATGTAATAATCACAGTAAATCCTGCTCCGGCAGCAAGTATCACTGGTAACTTGACCGTATGTGCAGGAGAAAGCACAACGCTTACGGCTGCGGGTGGCAATAGCTACCTATGGTCAAATGGCTCAACAACGTCAACATTGACAGTAACGCCAGCAATCACAACAGGATATATCGTAACGGTAACATCGACTGATGGATGTACAGCAGTAACGAGTGCTACCGTAACAGTAAATGATGTGCCTTCGGCAAATGCTGGTGCAGATCAAACAATCTGTCAAGGTAATAACGTGACATTAACGGCTACGGGTGGTGGTACATACTTTTGGAGCAATAGCACAGCAAACGCTGTTACTATTGTAAGTCCAACTGTAACGACAACATACACCGTGACAGTCACAGACGGAAACGGATGTTCATCCACAGATAATGTAACGGTTTCTGTAAGTGCAGTACCTAGTGCAAGTATCGCAGGAAACAATACAATCTGTGTAGGAGAAACAACGACTTTAACTGCATCTGGTGGAGCAACTTATGCTTGGAGCAATGGTGCTACCACGGCAAGCATCAATGTTACACCAAATGCAACAGCAACATATACAGTAACAGTATCTAATGCCGCAGGATGTGAAGATGTAGCCTCGACTACGGTTACAGTGAATCAATTGCCTTCTGTTACTTTGGTTGGTGACTTGAATATTTGCTCTGGCGAATCAACTACAATTACTGCTTCGGGTGGTGGTACTTACGCTTGGTCAACAGGTGGTACTGGAAACAATATCATCGTGAATCCAATCATCGCTACTACGTACACTGTAACAGTGACGACAGCTGCTGGATGTGAAAATACAGCTTCTGCTACGGTAAATATAAATGCAGGTCCAAATGCAGATGCGGGTGCAGATCAAACAATCTGTGTAAACAGTACTGCAACACTTTCTGCAACGGGTGGCACAAGCTACGCATGGAGTAATAACACGACGGGAAGCACAACAACGGTTTCTCCAACTGTAACGACAACATACACCGTGACAGTCACAGACGGAAACGGATGTTCATCCACAGATAATGTAACGGTTTCTGTAAGTGCAGTACCTAGTGCAAGTATCGCAGGAAACAATACAATCTGTGTAGGAGAAACAACGACTTTAACTGCATCTGGTGGAGCAACTTATGCTTGGAGCAATGGTGCTACCACGGCAAGCATCAATGTTACGCCAAATGGAACAGCAACATATACAGTAACGGTATCTAATGCCGCAGGATGTGAAGATGTAGCCTCGACTACGGTTACAGTGAATCAATTGCCTTCTGTTACTTTGGTTGGTGACTTGAATATTTGCTCTGGCGAATCAACTACAATTACTGCTTCGGGTGGTGGTACTTACGCTTGGTCAACAGGTGGTACTGGAAACAATATCATCGTGAATCCAATCATCGCTACTACGTACACTGTAACAGTGACGACAGCTGCTGGATGTGAAAATACAGCTTCTGCTACGGTAAATATAAATGCAGGTCCAAATGCAGATGCGGGTGCAGATCAAACAATCTGTGTAAACAGTACTGCAACACTTTCTGCAACGGGTGGCACAAGCTACGCATGGAGTAATAACACGACGGGAAGCACAACAACGGTTTCTCCAACTGTAACGACAACATACACCGTGACAGTCACAGACGAAACGGATGTTCATCCACAGATAATGTAACGGTTTCTGTAAGTGCAGTACCTAGTGCAAGTATCGCAGGAAACAATACAATCTGTGTAGGAGAAACAACGACTTTAACTGCATCTGGTGGAGCAACTTATGCTTGGAGCAATGGTGCTACCACGGCAAGCATCAATGTTACACCAAATGCAACAGCAACATATACAGTAACAGTATCTAATGCCGCAGGATGTGAAGATGTAGCCTCGACTACGGTTACAGTGAATCAATTGCCTTCTGTTACTTTGGTTGGTGACTTGAATATTTGCTCTGGCGAATCAACTACAATTACTGCTTCGGGTGGTGGTACTTATGCTTGGTCAACAGGTGGTACTGGAAACAATATCATCGTGAATCCAATCATCGCTACTACGTACACTGTAACAGTGACGACAGCTGCTGGATGTGAAAATACAGCTTCTGCTACGGTAAATATAAATGCAGGTCCAAATGCAGATGCGGGTGCAGATCAAACAATCTGTGTAAACAGTACTGCAACACTTTCTGCAACAGGCGGCACAAGCTACGCATGGAGTAATAACACGACGGGAAGCACAACAACGGTTTCTCCAACTGTAACGACAACATACACCGTGACAGTCACAGACGGAAACGGATGTTCATCCACAGATAATGTAACGGTTTCTGTAAGTGCAGTACCTAGTGCAAGTATCGCAGGAAACAATACAATCTGTGTAGGAGAAACAACGACTTTAACTGCATCTGGTGGAGCAACTTATGATTGGAGCAATGGTGCTACCACGGCAAGCATCAATGTTACGCCAAATGGAACAGCAACATATACAGTAACGGTATCTAATGCCGCAGGATGTGAAGATGTAGCCTCGACTACGGTTACAGTGAATCAATTGCCTGTTGTTACTTTGGTTGGTGACTTGAATATTTGCTCTGGCGAATCAACTACAATTACCGCTTCGGGTGGTGGTACTTACGCTTGGTCAACAGGTGGTACTGGAAACAATATCATCGTGAATCCAATCATCGCTACTACGTACACTGTAACAGTGACGACAGCTGCTGGATGTGAAAATACAGCTTCTGCTACGGTAAATATAAATGCAGGTCCAAATGCAGATGCGGGTGCAGATCAAACAATCTGTGTAAACAGTACTGCAACACTTTCTGCAACAGGCGGCACAAGCTACGCATGGAGTAATAACACGACGGGAAGCACAATATCTGTTTCTCCAACTGTAACAACAACATACACCGTGACAGTAACAGGCGGAAACGGATGTTCTTCTGTGGACGATGTAGTAGTAAATGTTCAACCAAACTTGAATCCGACCATCACAGGAAACTTAACTGTATGTAGCGGAACAACGACTGCGCTTACTGCAACAGGTGGTACGAGTTATGTATGGAGCACTGGAGATACAGGAACAACAATCAATGTGAATCCAGCAGCAACTACAACTTATAGTGTAACTGCGACAGGAGCAACGGGTTGTACAGGCATGACAAGTGTGACTGTAAATGCAAGCGATGCGCCGACAGTAGATATCATGCCAGGAGATGTGGCGGTATGCCAAGGTTCTGGTATTATGTTGATGGCAAATGCACAAGGCGGTGTGCCAGGGTACACATATGCTTGGTCTCCAAGTGCAGGATTAAATACAACAACGGGTCCTATGGCTTTGGCTTCGCCAAATGTTACGACTATATATACAGTAACGGCTACCGATGCGAACGGATGTTCTTCGACTCGCTCAGTTGTAGTTACAGTGAAACCACAAGTGCTTGCTGATGCTGGTCTTGACCAAACAATTTGTCAAGGTGAAACAGCTAACTTAAATGCAACTGGTGGGGGTACATATGCTTGGAGCAACGGCGGCACAACTGCTTCTATCTCTGTATCGCCTACAACTGCGACGGTATACACTGTAACAGTAACAGACACGGCAACGGGATGTACAGCTACTGACAATGTTCTAGTAAATGTAACTGGAAATAATAACGCTTCTGTAAGTGGTATTCAAACAATCTGTGGAGGTCAAAGCGCGACTTTGATTGCAGCAGGTGGAGCTACTTACGCATGGAGTACAGGTGATAATGCAGCTACAATTTCTGTAACACCAGCTTCGACTACGACATACTTTGTGACGATCACTTCGTCTACGGGATGTGTTGCCATCGAAGATGTAACAGTTACAGTTGATATGGCTGCGGGTGCAAATGCGGGTGCTGATCAGACAATCTGTCAAGGTCAAGCAACTTCATTGACTGCATCAGGTGGTACAAACTACGCTTGGAGTAATGGCGGTACAACGGCTACAATTTCAGTAACTCCGACATCGACTACTACATACACAGTTACAGTAAGCAACAACAACGGTTGTTCTTCTGTGGATCAAATAACAGTAGATGTCTTAGATACTAACAACTTGACAGCAGGTGCTGACCAAACGATTTGCTCAGGAACAAGTACTACATTGACTGCGACAGGTGGTGTGAACTACTTGTGGAACGGCTTCGGCTTGCAACAGTCAATCACGGTATCACCGACAACAACGACTACATACACCGTAACCATTAGCGCAGGTGCAGGTTGCACAAGCGTGGATGATGTTATAGTATTTGTTGAGGACTTAAATCTTACTGCAAACATCAGTGGCGAATCTTGCGGAATGAGCAATGGTTCAATAGGAGTGAGTGTTACAAATGGTTCTGGAAACTTTGCTTACGCATGGGCGCCAGCTGTTTCAACTTCTTCTTCGGCTACAGGTTTGGCAGCAGGAACATACAGAGTGACTGTTACAGATAACGACAGTGGTTGTACAGCTTGGGAAACATTTGCCGTAGGCGGTGCAAGCGGACCAATGTTTAAATTGAGTGCAAGTGCTGCTTCTTGTGCAGGCAATAATGGTTCTATCTCTACCAACTTAGTTGCTGGAAATGCTCCATACACATTGACTTGGACAGGCAATACAAACGGTTCAACGACGACAAGTTCTACGAACTTCTTAATCGATAACTTGAACTCGGGTGATTACGCTATCTCAGTTACAGATAATGCTGGATGTAGCGATGCTCAAATGATATTTGTACCACAAGACACAAGTACAATCTTATTGTACACTGCTTCAACGCCTACATCATGTGGAGGCAACAGCGCAGACGGTATCTTGGAAATCAACTTGTCAGGCGGTGTTGCTCATACGACATTTACCTTGCGGATACATTGTACCTCTCTGGTGTGACACAAACACAATTGTTTGTGAATAACCAAGTGGCTGGAAATATCAAAGTAGAAGCAGTAGATGCTGTGGGTTGTACAGAAGTCATAATCGGATCTGTTGAGCCAGGTGGTTCAGTACCTGTAGTGACTCCGACAGTTACAGATGCGAATTGCTGTGGCGTGAATGGTAGCATTTCATTAAATGTTATAAATGGCTCAGGTGCTTACACATACACTTGGACAGGTGGTGTTTCGACAACTTCAACGGCTACTGGCCTTGATGCTGGAACATATTCTGTAACAGTGGCAGATGCATCAGGTTGTTCGGCAGTTGCAATAGCAACAGTAACACCTGACTGCAGCGGATGTAACGACATCGTAGCTATTGATTCAGTGGCAGGAACAGAAGGGACAGATGTTGTAATCTGCTTGCCTTTCTCTTCATCACAATTGAGTGCTTTTGACATCTTGTTAAACGGTACACCTTACACAGGGGTATTGCACGGATGTGATTACGATACATTAATAGCTTACACATATTCTCCATTGACGATTACAGGATCTGGTCCTTATCGCTTAAACTCTTGGATGGTAAATGGCATCGATCGTTCGATCAACGCATTTAACACAGTCCAAGAATTAGTGGACAGCATGAATGTTTGGGATCCAACAGGAAGCTGGATTTTGGATATCCCATCAAGTAACATCATGGGTGGAAACTTAATCGTTTCTAGCTACGGTACGATGATGCTGACAAATGTCACAAACAATGCACCAGTGACACTTGGAGCGAATACAGTTGCAATCGCAGCTGGTACTTCGGTAACAGTGCCTGGTACACTTGGAAAGCATGTGGTAACGTTGACGGATCCAAATACTTGTTGTTCTGATAGTATCTGTGTGATTGTTTCACCAAATACACCGACTGTCATAACGCCATCGACGCATGACTACACCATCAATGAAGGTGAGACTGCGGCTGATTGTTTGGATATGAGCGAGTTGCCTGCGCCTTACACTTCATTTGATATGTGTGGTACACCAACGAGCGGAACATTTGATGTAAACGGTGACTGTTTCACCTACACTCCAAATGCTGGATTTACAGGTAATGATAACATGTGTGTGTCCTTCTGTGCAAACGGAGTTTGTGATACATTCTACATCAACGTTACAGTAGTGCCAGTATCTACTGGACCAACGCCATCGACGCATAACTACACCATCAATGAAGGTGAAACTGCGACTGATTGTTTAGATATGAGCGAGTTGCCTGCGCCTTACACTTCATTTGATATGTGTGGTACACCAACAAACGGAACATTTGATGTAAACGGTGACTGTTTTACTTACACTCCAAATGCTGGATTTACGGGTGACGACAGCATGTGTGTGTTCTTCTGTGCAAACGGTATTTGTGACACGTTCTACATAAACGTAACGGTAGTGCCAGTAACTAATCCTTGTGATGATATTATCGCTCAGGAAAATATGGTTATCGACGCTTCTAATTGTGCAGGACTTACTGAATTCTGTTTAGAAGATTTTGCTTTGACAAGTATTACAATGCATGACATATTCCTAGACGGAGCGCAATATGCAAATGGTTTCTCTGGTTGTAACTTTGATTCAGCGTTTGCTTATACTTATGTAACAGTCCCTGATCAAGGTACGATGGGACCATATATCCTAAGCTCTTGGCCAGTAAATGGTGTCTTGTACAGCGGTCAATTTGCAACTATTGATGACCTTGTGGATTCAATGAATGTATATGATCCAACGGGTGGTTGGGCACAATTTCCCAAATACGTTGACGATCCGCGGTGGATTGCAGTCAAGTGCTTACGGTTCGATGGGTATCATACAACAGGGTACTGGCGGAACGGCTAACTTGAATCCAAACTTGGATCTGTTACCATTAGGTACAGGAGTTAGTGCGGGAGTCGGACAACATCAGTTTGTATTCGTAAGTAACGTCACTGGATGTTCAGATACATTGGATGTGACAATCAACTGTCCACCAATCGCAGATGAGATAGCAAACGTAGATGTAGTAAACGGTACAGGTGGTACATTCTGCTTCGGTAGTTATGTTTCCAACGGTACAAACATTACATCGGTAGTAAACAACTGCCCAGCCAACAGCGGTACAAATGCAACAGTTACTTTGAACACAGTTACAAACTGTATCGAGTACACAGGTATCGCAGTCGGAATGGATACGGTGTGTTTAGAGATTTGTACAGACAACGGAGATTGCTTTAACTTGACAGTTAACATCAACATAGTACCAACGATTAACTTGGTTACTCCAACTGAGTTTACACTTGCAACGGACTACTGTAATGATATCTACGGTCAATTCTGTATCGATATCCCATACGCTGATATGGATCAATACGAAGTATTCATGAATGGCGAAGTGTACACAGGAGCATTTAGCGACTGTAACTTCGAAGGAAATGGATTAGGGACTGGAACTGCAATTACAGTAACAACCAGCGGATCACATGAATTTGTAATCTCTGAGCTTGGATCTGGAATGAC
>CANNZV010005872.1:23316-34131 GCA_947561585.1 Caprella mutica | reverse complement strand
AGACGAAAAATGGGACCAGGTCCAACAGAAAAAATGACCTCCTAAACCATCACACTACCCCCTCCAAAATTAACCGTTTTCTTGACACAGTTCAGAGTTAACATTTCCCTTACTTTACGTTTAATTCGTACTTTCCCATTAGAATCAAAGATTTCTATTTTTCTTCCATTCATCACTAGAATGTACTTTCGACCACTGATCAATCGACCAAACGACATACTCATGACAAAACTCAAGTATCACTTTCCGTTTCTTTTTAAAGATTGAAAGCTTCGATGCAGCGACAAATGATTGCGAACCAACTTGTTGAAGTCGAAGCGAAAAAGTAGACTGGGACACCGCACCACCAGACATGACATCTATCTCACGAAAAATTTGACCAGAAGTGTTGAAACTACCTTGCAAGCTACTTTTAAGAGTTGCATGATCTTCTCTCAGCAATGCTTTGGGAAGTCTACCACATTTCAGTTTGGAATCAACAACTCCATACTGCTTATGTTGAGCCACAATCCTTTTGGACCATCATGTGGCAATAGAAATCTCTCGCAACGACAATTGGAGAGTGTATCAGAGGGGAAACTTGTGGACATTTCTTGAGGATGAATAGAAGAAGGATAACTCCTTCATATTGTCCAAAATTAGTAGAATTTTGTGGTAGAAGATGTATTGAAGTGATATAGCAAAGAATTATCCACAAATTATTAAGTTAATTGCCATTATCCGGGAATATTTCAAAGTTTATGATGGCTACCCTTAACTTTTGACCAGAGCAAAATTCAGTGTTTGAATTTTCGTCCACTATTGTACGTTGCACAAACTTTGATGGAGTGATTGTAAGCGTTTTGCGCGTGGACACAGGATTGCTGGAACTGTCTTGAGCGTTGTAGCAGCGACCTATTGCGTTGATGACCTTTGGTTTGCCATTGGTATGTAAGTCGCACAGCTCCATACCGCTATACCAACTCTCGCTGCCTCACAACACTATAACAACGCCGACTTCAGCGGTGCACCGCTATGGCAACGACCAAGTTTTCGATTTTTTCTCCCATTTTGTGCGCGGAAAAAAAATTTAAACAAATTTGTAAAAAATCGGAAAAATCGAAGACACGGGCGTTGCCGTGGTGGTGGCCAAATCATTGGCTTGAAGGTGTAGCGGTAAATTGACCGCTTCTCACAGCTCGCAATGTTTTGTGCTGCTCAAAACTTTGGGAGAGTTAGGACGGACTAAGCGGTGGCCTAGCGCATACGGCGTTCCTTTAACAAGGACCAACTTCTATGAACGGTAACGAGAGGAGATGAATTTTTTCACCTCTCAAGAACGCCCCACAAACTTCGGGTGGTGTGACATAGGCTTAACAGAAACAGTCAGAATGCTTACCATTTCATGATTTACTGTCTCAAAAGTAATGAGCTCCTTTCAAAGAGAAAGAAAAACATCCTCAGTAAAGCTCAGGCCTGGCTGTATGTTGAAGTTGTCTGAAAGAGACCGTCAGACTCTGAGTAGAATTATTGGAGCAATGCCCACGACCATGGCTCTTAAAATCACTACATAGCTCAAAGAACTCCTACACAACCCAATTTCAATAATAACTGTTCGTGAAAATCTGCACAAATTTGGATTACATTTTTGGTCCAGCCCCTCTATATTTTGAATTGGAGTCATAACTGAATTTGTATATCTAGCATTAAATAACATTATCCTCATTACTGTTTCATCAACATATGTTTATATCAGTACATAAACTCATATGTATTTTTTTTTCTTTTATTCATTTAATTCTTTCTTTACCTTTTTCCTTTTTCATTGTTCTTTTATCATATTTCTTACTCTAAAATGAATTTGTCTTATTATAAAATATATTATAAATTCATTTTAATGCTTGCAAAAGGCTCTTGAACTTACTAAAGAGATAATGTAATAAACCTTTTATAATAAAGTTTCTCTATTGATCTAATAACATTACACAGAAAGATTGATACAAAATGCATAAGCTCAAACATGGTAAACATACCTACAATAATAAGGAGGAGGATACCATGGTACTGATACTCAAGTTAGGAAATGGTCAGAGGCATCATTTTAAGAACTTCTAATTACAATTCCAATATGAAATCATTAACTGAACAATATTTGCAGTTTGTTAGTTGCTGCTCGTCTGAAGTCTCGCTTGGAACTCCATCGTTCCCCTCACTCTTTTTCAATTTCGATTTTTGTTATAAATCTCTCAACATTATACATTAATCTTTGAATATAATTGGGTCCCTAACCTCATTGGAGAGTGTCCTTATTCCTAGTTCACTCAATAGGACAATCTCTCAAAAAAAATCTCAGCCCAAAACCGTTATTAAACATTTGATATTCTCTCAACATAACTGTTAATTTTTCTTAGACTTGTCGAACGTTCCCTCGAACCTATGATGTATCCTAGTGTTATCTCTAAAGTATTTCAAACTCAAACAAAAGTCAGTTCCATAATTCTCAACCGTCACTTACATAAAGTATGATTGTTTCACTATTCAAATCATCACATAACAAAAAAATATCTGAATTCAAGCCTAATCCTGAATAGATTATAAGGCATATAACTTTGTAGATATATATATATATGTATTGGAATTGCTACGAATAATTGTTACCAGATGTTATTCCATTATGTCCATCTCATTCATCACAAGCATATCAGCTGCACGTAGTCTCGTCTGCCAAGAGCAAGGTCTGCATTGTCTCAGTCTTACGCAAAGACAATCACACAAACTATATCAACTGCTGAGACAGTTCGTCCAGCATCATTCGAACTCGAACGACCTCTCCGACAACAACACAAAATGGCTAGCTACTTCGTAAGTAAAAGTGCTTATTGTATTGAAATTTTATAAGTAGCACAGAGCTTAAATTTCAAGTACTCTATTTTTCAGTCTTATTATTTTCTTCCCACTTTTTTCTATAATTGATTACTAATTAGTAATCAATTCATTGTTTTTTCACCGTTTTCAAATAAATATTTTAATTTTCAAGTATTCCAGTAATTCATAGTCTTACACTCTTACTATTATTCTTCTGAATTCTTTCCAAAATTATCTACTGATTCATAGTTTCCCCTCTCTTATATTCTTATTTTAATTTCCATCTACTTTTCCGCAGAAACTGAGCGTTCTCGCCCTCCTTGTGGTGATGATGGTAGTCGCTACCTCAGCTAACCCAAACCCTGAGGCATCCCCAGAACCATTCGGTCACAAGGGATGGCACAAGGGACACAAAGGACATAAGGGACACAAGGGACATAAAGGGCACAAGGGACACAAAGGACACAAGGGACACAAGAAGCACAAGTGGTAACCATTTACAAGAGGAGATTAAAAGACTGCGACAAATAGTTTTTACTCATCGAATAAAAAGATAAAATATTCCGTGTTTCAATTGCCATTCAAATGCAGAAATAAAAATAAATATTTATTGGTATTGCAGAAATGTCTGTTTCAATTTGTAATGATTTTATATAACAATCACCCATTATAATTTCATCATAACGGCTACAGTGTCTATGATTAATATGCAGTAGAGGGAGAGCACTTTTTAGAAGAAGAGGGTCGCAATCCAAAAGTTAACTTATTCATTCGATAATCTACCTCTGAATGATATCCAAAAAGCATATTTAACAATGTCATAAAGTACAATACATGACTGCAGTTGAAATCTTCCAAACACACGGAATGATTGCTAAACTCATCAAAAATGACTGACAGTATTTTTTTGGATAACTTAAAATTATTCGGAAGCAAATATGGATGTGCGAGAGTTGTTTGTACTTTTTGTGCTATTTATTCCCTTTAACATTTAATGAACTTGATCAATATTAAACTCAATTGTTTACATCCTAATTTTTTACCGTGATCTTAAACACGAGGTCAGTTCAGTGCATTCATGAGTGAACTACAAACCATTTGAAGGATCATCTTTAAATAAAAATTGCTATATTTCGGTGATTTTTCGTAAACAATATATAAAATGTTTTTACCCATATGAAAGTGTTCTATATTATCATTTTATCAATTCATTCAAAATAGCTTCAAAAATGTTTTACACTAATTAAAATAGAACAAAGTAAAAGTATAGGATTTCCATCTCCAAACAATGGTATTATTGTTCTTCCATCCATGACAATACCTGCAGTATAAATGCACAAGTCCACTCTTTTCTCAGTTGAACATTAGCTTCTGCAAGACAAGTCAGTGCATTGGTACCTAAAACAAGACCAATGTAATCAATTGTGTGCCCATTATTCAATTTATTATCTACCTGCAAGTTTATTCACTCAATTCCTCGATCACCTTTGCGACAATTTGCAGACCAGATAAATGTAATTTGGTGGTTATTTGAGGTACACAAACTGCCTAAAAATAATGTAGTTTATCTACAACTAGTGTATTGCCCTTCAAAAATGACTGAGTATAATTTATATTCCATTTTTTCAAATTATTTGAATAAGGTTATTATAACTTTTAAAAAATTACCCATTTTTTGTAATCCAGATTTTTATCCGTAATTTTATCATCCAATATTTTTTTTTGTAGATATTAATAGATAGAAATTAATCAAAGAATATCTCTTGACATCTTGAAACAGTTAACGAACTAATGCATTTCTAGTAGTATGTCGTCACAAAGAATATTTGAGGATTTCAAAACAATGTGGACGACAACTCATGCATTACTAAGGTTAAACGTCACTCACTTCAATAACGTTTAAAAAGTGTTCCTATACAATTTCTGTTTATGTTCTAGTAATTTGGATCAACTGGACACAAATTATTTGACAGAAATGTATTTCTTTAGAATAGTGAAACGGATCTGCTTTGCTTTTCTAGCTTTTTAGTAAAAAAATAATTGAATTATTTATCACCGAAAAATGGTCACTTTTAAAATATTCATCGAGTTTTTAATTTTTGACCAGGAGCGCATATTGACGTTTAGCGTACACACGTTAGGTTTTTATGAGTTTATATATTATTTATTTCAGTTGGTATCCATGATACCTGCAGGTATCATGGATACCAACTGAAATAAATAGTATTTACATCGTTTTTTCTTATATTCTTGTGGAAAACGTAGGAGGAGCTTAGCAAAAATTCTGGTGGAAAGACTTAAACAACCCTACGTGTGTGCGGCTCTTCAGTAGTTCATTGAAACCCTACCCAGCTAACCAAAAGCTGTTTGTCCTACGTCTTAAGACGTCTGATACCCCTCGCTATAGTGGGATTTAAGACGTGGGGCAAGACGTGGGGCGGGGACATGAGACGTCTTGCAGACGTCTAACCCTCTTCATTTGCACAGGGGTCCCCCTCTGCAAGACGTCTAATCCCACGTCTTGTCCCCCTCTGACAGAGGGGGACATCCACCTGTCCCACGTCTTACCCCACTCCGTTTTCAAGACGTGGGACAGAGTGTGGATGTCCCTCGCTATAGAGGGATTCAAGACGTGGGACCCACGTGGGACAGAGTGCGGATGTCCCTCGCTATAGAGGGAAGAGGGAAATAAGACGTGGGACCCACGTGGGACAGAGTGAGTATTCAAGACGTGGGACAGAGTGGGAAAATCCCCCTCTGCAAGACTTGGGACAGAGTGTGGATGTCCCCCTCTGCAAGACGTGGGACAGAGTGCGGATGTCCCCCTCTGCAAGACGTGGGACAGAGTGCGGATGTCCCCCTCTGCAAGACGTGGGACAGAGTGCGGATGTCCCCCTCTGCAAGGGGGACATATCTCTCTTATGGCTCAAACTACTTCGGTTAATTGGGGTATATAAATATGTATAAAAAATAAAAAAGATCATACTACTCATTATTGCAATTTCTTACCATGTTGCATATAGTGTATATGTACATTTGGCTGTATATCATTTATTTTAATATTACATATTGTTATATACAAATTAAATGGGAAGAAATGGAGAAAGAATTGTAGTGGTCATCTCGGGAATCGAACTCAGGACTCTAGTGTGATGTACTATTGAAGCCTGCGTCTCTACCACTCAGCCATCCTGGACATGATAGAAGTAGTATTGAAATGATCTTTATGCAACTTGATAACTTGCGTGCTTCTTAAAATTAATTTAAATAAATATAATTTAATATTCTACATTTTGGTATCTTTTATTTTTTAATGTAAATGATAAGAATGTGTATAAAGTTATTTATTAATATTTGTATTGATAATGTTAATTAATGTTATTAACTACCTAATTACCTATAACTGTTAATTAATATTACCTATAGTTACCTTCTGGTGATATCACTACCTTATACCTATCTAGTTCCTTACTAGAGTTTATTTATAACTACCTAGTAACCTACAAGTGGTAACCACCAATCTGTACCAACTGGTGGTTATCACTACTTACCTATTACGTAGTATTTATCAGTACCTACTTAGTTACCAACATTACTGTTTGTCAATCAATACCTACCTATAGTTATAACCTACTGGTGTTTATCAATGCCTACCTAGTTGCCTACATCTACTTATCAATACCTTATTAGTTACCTTCTTGTGTTTAACATTGCATACCTAGTGGCCTACAACTGTTTATAAATACCAATCTAGGTCCTAGTTACCTACTACTATTCATCAATACCAATCTAGGTCCTAGTTACCTACTCGTATTCATCAATACCTACCTAGTTACCTACAACTGTTTGTCAATGACTACCTAGTTATCTACTAGTGTTTATCAATGCTTATCTAATTACCTATAACTGTTTAACTATACCTACCTAGATACCTACCAGTACCAATACTAACCTACCTAGTATACCTACTAGGTAGTGTTCATCAATCCGTACCTACTTACCTACTACCTAGTATTATTCATCAATGCCTACCTAGATAGTATATACCTACATCTGTTAATGAATACCTACCTAGTTATGATACGTAAATAAAGCTTGAGATAGATATACCTTTTTGGTATAACTTTTTCCCGCGTAAAACAGACGAGGGACAGAGAGGGACATCCCGCGTGGGACAGACGTGGGACAGAGGGGGATATCCCGCGTGGGACAGAGAGGGACATCCCACGTGGGACAGACGTGGGACAGAGAGGGACATCCCGCGTGGAACAGAGAGGGACATCCCGCGTGGGACAGACGTGGGACAGAGAGGGACATCCCGCGTACTATTTCCCGCGTAAAACAGACGAGGGACAGAGAGGGACATTATGCGTGGGACAGACGTGGGACAGAGAGGGACATCCCGCGTGGGACAGAGAGGGACATCCCACGTGGGACAGACGTGGGACAGAGAGGGATATCCCGCGTGGGACAGAGAGGGATATCCCACGTGGGACAGAGAGGGACATCCCGCGTGGGACAGAGAGGGATATCCCACGTGGGACAGACGTGGGACAGAGAGGGACATCTCGCGTGGGACAGAGAGGGACATCCTGCGTGGGACAGAGAGGGACATCCCACGTGGGACAGACGTGGGACAGAGAGGGACATCCCGCGTGGGACAGAGAGGGACATCCCGCGTGGGAAAGACGTGGGATGTGAGTGGGATTTAAGACGTGGGACAGAAGAGGGACATCCCGCTTGTGTAAGACGTGGGACGTGAATGGGATTTCAGACGTTGAAAAGACGTGGGATTTCAGACGTCTGGAGACGTCTGAAATCCCCCGTCCCTCTCTGTCCCTCGCTAGCGAGGGATGTCCCCCTCTGTCCCACGCGGGACAGAGAGGATATGGTTAGCTGGGTACTTTCTAATATTATAATGAGTACATCTAATAAAGCTTCGCATTCAAAACTAATCTTTAAGACAATTTTCCGGTTATATAATCTACAACAAAATTCAGATATGAGCAACTAATAAATGCAATTAAAAATGAGCATACAATCAATAATAGTAGTATCTAAATAAATGTTGTTCTTAAGATGATATTTAATACAGATTTTGTTTACATGTGCTGTAATTTATATTTTACCGAATTTTATGTGTTCCACTGCAAAATACTTTGATAATAATTCATATCACTAATTTCTTTAAAATTATAATTACAAGAAAATTATTTGCAAACCCAATCTAGAAAATTATATTCTTCTTCATTTTCACTGTTGTTTTCACTAACTGCAGAGTTTGTAAATACAAATATTTTGTTGAAAACTGGTATTCACTCTAATAGAGAAAAAAAAAAAATTAATCCAAACTAAAACATTTCTAGCTGATAAAAAGCAATTGAAACACGGAATATTTTATCTTTTTATTCGATGAGTAAAAACTATTTGTCGCAGTCGTTTCATTTCCTCTTGTAAATGGTTACCACTTGTGCTTCTTGTGTCCCTTGTGTCCTTTGTGACCTTTGTGTCCCTTGTGCCCTTTATGTCCCTTGTGTCCCTTATGTCCTTTGTGTCCCTTGTGCCATCCCTTGTGACCGAATGGTTCTGGGGATGCCTCAGGGTTTGGGTTAGCTGAGGTAGCGACTACCATCATCACCACAAGGAGGGCGAGAACGCTCAGTTTCTGGAGAAATAACAGATGGAGATTAAATTGAAGTTTTGAAAAAATAAAATAATTCCATATAATTTGATAGTTCGAAAGAATTTCTAAACATAATTATTTCATGAGTATATGGTTCAATTTTTTAGGAATTAAATAGTTTATGAAAATTATGGAAGGAAAAGTTATATTCTATTAATTTATCCATTAAATTAGTACTTTTAATTTTACTTACTAAGTAGCTAGCCATTCTGTGTTGTTGTCGGAGAGGTCGTTCGAGTTCGAATGATGCTGGACGAACTGTCTCAGCAATTGATATAGTTTGTGTGGTTGTCTTCGCGTAAGACTGAGACAATGCAGACCTTGCTCTTGGCAGACGAGACTACGTGCAGCTGATATGCTTGTGATGAATGAGATGGACATAACGGAATAACAAGTGGTCTTTTGGTATATATTATAATATATATAATATTTGCACTGATTTAAACATGATGGATCAAGACAATAATGAGGATAGTGTAACTTAATGCTAGATATGCAGGAAATGAGCAAATTCAGTTATGACTCAAATTCAAAATATGGAGGGGCTGGACAAAAAGAATTGGAAATATCTAAAATATCTTGCAGCTTTTCCGTAGAATCCAAATTTTTGCAGATTTCGACTGAAGTACAAAGCCAAACTTTGTACTTTATCTCTTCAACCTACTTATAAAAGTATATTTAATTATTGTTTATGCAAACAAATTTGCAATTCTTATATAAAATGTTTCAGTCATTATTTCTTCGATGTCTATAAACACAATTAATCATATAATTTTTGAAATATCATTCCTGAATGTTTGTATATTAATAATTTTAATTTAAACGTTTATTTAGGGTGAGTCTAGGAAAATTGACCGAAATAATTGATCGAAAACAATTGACCGAAAACAATTGATCGAATGGAAAATTGATCGAAAGGAAAATTGATCGAATAGATCAGCTACTAAACACAAAGCAAATATAAATACGTATATATAACAAAACAAAAGTTGCAGATTATTTTCATTTCTAGTATTTTACCGTATTTGATACTTGATGTATCCTTATCCTTTTTTTATATATATACTTATCTATCATTTTAATTGTCTTTCCATACAGTTTTTATCCAACAGTGTACTTCCTCAATATCTAATATGACTTTTGTTTTTGCCCTTCGTAGGCTTCATTTACTATCACCTCTTTATTCTCCTCTTCCATCTGGAAGACCCCAAGTGCTCTATCCTGAAGCTGTCTGTCGTGAATGGAAGAGAAGGGGTTGGCGTTCCTTGGGCCCCGTACTATTGTAATTTGGATCATGTATTTTCTTTTTCATTTTACCACGTTTACCAATTTTTTTTAACGATGTTTGCAGTTTTAGAGGATAGCACTAGGGTTATGCTCTTCAACTACGTGGTCTTAGATTTTATGTTAGGTAGGTTCGTAAGCTTCTTTTAAATCACCTCTTCATTTTCCTCTTCCATCTGTGAGTGCAGCAACCGGTGCTTGTGTCCCTTTTCGTAACATTTTTAGTAAGTGAGTACATTCACGGAGTAGCTTTTCTGCATCCTTGAGCATTGTCATCGACGGTGTTAATTGACTTTGTTCATAGAGCCACTTTCCTTTATGACTGCTTCTTCCTGTTCCTTGTATTTAATTCCCTTTTGACATCAGTGATATGACTTTTGGTTCCGAAACAAATGTTCAACCTACACTAAAGTAATTAATTAATTATTTAACTTTGATTTCACAAGTTATCTAGAACTATCTACATACTAGAACTGAGAAAACTTAAAGTTCTTCAAATTATAATATTTTTATAAGCATATAATTCTCTCTTAAAGCTAAACAGTTGATTGAAAAAATATTATATATAAATTATTATTATATATTATTATTATATAAATTGTTATTAACATGATCTACTATCTGTAATATATTGTAACTAAGTTTCTCTGGTAATCTCTGGTTTTAGTTATCATCGTCAGTTAGTGTACATCGATCAATCATCATTTTCGATCAATTTTGGTTCCACCAATTTTCCATTCGATCAATTGCTTTCGATAAATTGTTTTCGGTTAATAGCTCTCTATCAATTTTTCGGATCCCACTTAGGGTGAACTGCATCTTCAAGAGATACTTGCTGTGTTTCAAGATCCTGAAAGTGTTCAGTGCGATGCATTACAGTGAGTCTAAGCATAATGGTGAGAGTTATTTCCGTAGACTAATACATAATGACTGTCGAGACTCTAAAGTACATCATGCTGAAACTCTCTGATTGGTCGATTACTCTTTTTTTAATTCCACAAGAG
>CANNZV010005872.1:0-22751 GCA_947561585.1 Caprella mutica | reverse complement strand
GACCTTCTAAGGTCACACTATAAACTTCTAAAATCCCACAACAATCGTCTAAGATCCCACCATAATCTTTTAAGATCCCACCATAATCTTCCAAGATCCCACGATAATCTTTCAAGATCCCACCAAAATCTTCTAAGATCTCACCATAATCTTTTAAGAGCCCACAATAATCTTCCAAGATTCCACCATAATCTTCTAAGAACCCACCATAATCTTCTAAGACCCCACCATAATCTTCTTAAATCCCACCATAATCTTCTTAGATCCCACCATAATCATCTTAGATCCCACCATAATCTTCCAATATCCCACCATAATCTTCTTAGATCCCACCATAATCATCTAAGACCCCACCATAATCTTCTTAGATCCCACCATAATCTTCCAATATCCCACCATAATCTTCTTAGATCCCACCATAATCTTCTAAGATCCCACCATAATCTTCTAAGACCCCACCATAATCTTCCAATATCCCACCATAATCTTCTTACATCCCACCATAATCTTCTTAGATCCCACCATAATCTTCTAAGATTCCACCATAATCTTCTTAGATCTCACCATAATCTTCTAACACCCCACCATAATCCTCTAAGACCCACCATAACTTTTTACCTATAGGTAAGAGGGTGGGATTACAATAAGTGAAGAAGTGCTCTTTATCAATAAGCTACACACCGGATATTTGTCAGAGCAAGCAAGCACTGCTTCCCTCAGGTCTGTAATCCCTTTAACTTTTTACTATCTCTGCAATCAGTTGAGCTGAAACTGAAACTCAGAAGTCATGGCAAACTATGTGTGTATCCAACTCCAACTAGACTACCTGGAAACCTGACTAGTACCGTATTTACAGCTAGACTACCTAACTAGTACTGTATTTACAACTAGACTACCTAACTAGCACTGTATTTACAACTAGATTATGTGCACTCGGTAGAGCGCATACATTCGCCGCCGCTTTAATCCGTTCTCTCCCAAAATTTAATATACTGGTAACTGGATAATAACCAATCGTCCCACCAAGTTTCATGCAATATGGTACAATACTTTTTTGAGTTATTGAGTTATGAATGACCTTGACCTTGACCTTTGACTGGATCGCTTCCAAAAATGTACCAGATGATTCCTGGACATTGACCAATTGTTCCATCAAATTTCAGACAATTTGGTTGAATATTTTTTGAGTTATTGAGTTACAAATGGCCCTGACCTTGATCTTTGACCTTTGACCCGATCGCTCCCAAAATTTAAAAAAATGGTTCCTGTATTTTGACCAATCGTTCCACCAAGTTTCATACAATATGGTTCAATATTTTTAAAGTTATAAATGACCATGACCTTGACATTTGATCGGGTCGTCCCCAAAATTTTACCAAAAGGTCACTGGACAATGGACCAATCGTTTCACCAAATTTCAGGCAATTTGGTTCAACACTCATTCAGTTATGTCATTAACAAGATGATAAATAAATAAGTGAATAAATAAATGCCGATGAAAATATGACCTTCCCGCATTCTGCGAAGGTAACTAGACTACCTGAAAACCTAACTAGTGCTGTATTTACAACTAGACTACTTACCTAAAGTACTTTATTTACAACTAGATTACCTAACTAGCACTTTATTTACCATATTTAAAATATGAATTCTTCAATCTTGTGTTTTGAAAGCTCAATATTGGAAAATAAATTGTTTAAATATACTTAAAGGTCATCTCCACTCTAAATTAAAAAAATTCTGGAATTGCTTTAAATATGTAGAGCTAAGGTTATATAACATATAACAGTAAGCAGAATTTAAATCGATCGAGTATTCTGTTCACAATTAATTATATAAGAAATATTCACATTTCGCTTTTGTTCATTCTGTGAATCATAAGAAGATAAAGGCCCCATAATTGAGTAGGTATGTTCGTTCGTATATACATAGTACATACCTATTCAAATGCAGTGTTTTAAAATGAACAGTTCTCTAGATAGGAAAAATGTTATGATATATGAAAACTATTGGTAAGAAATACTTAATTAGGTACTTGAATTCGTTATATGGATCCAATATCTTGAAATCAGCTTTGTTATTGTTTTGAATTTGTCGGATCTAGTTAGCCTATCGCACAAGGGGCTGTTTCTTTGCTTGAAATTCAGAAATGTAGTAGAAAGAACGGAAAAAAATCTTAAATTACATATTATAATAAAAATATAGAACCAAATTTGAAATGGTTTGCAGTTTTATAATCAGTAACATTAGTTCTAATGAATAGAGAAATAAAAAAATAGAGTGGAGGGGACCTTTAACTATATTGTTTTTTTATTTTCTTTTAAAAAAAAGATGAGTAAAACTGTCATTCAATTTAATATGGTACGAAGTATATAAAAAAATTTCTCCATCATAAAATTCGATCAGATTGTTCAGGTTATGAAATTGAAATTTGAAAACTTGAAATGCAATAGCATGACTAAAATGCAACATATTGTTCATGTAATTTCTATTATAGCTGTTTAAAAAAAACATAACTTATTCAATTCTTTAATAATATTATTAATTTACAAGTTTTCAACATTGTTTTTATTTTATAAAAAAAACAATGAAACATTAATTTACATACAAATTCGTTCATTTGGTGACATTCCTGACGAAATTATACGAAAAAACTATAAGGAAAAAAAGTATAAGGAAAAAACTATAAAATAAATATAATTGGTATCCATGATACCTGTACATTGCACAGTCCTAGATAGGACTGTGCAATGTGCATGTATCATGGATACCAATTATATTTAAATAATTACTATTATACAGGATAGTTACAAAAAAGTGTACCTAACTTTGAATTATTATTAGTATAAAGTTAATATTGTTTTTAAAAATAAAGATAATGACAAGTAAAATGAAAATTAAATATTTTTACTTGTATCCATTATACCACCGTCATTGCTTAACATTCATTATTAATAAATACAAAATTTTATTAATTCAAACTCGGGTACACTTTTTTTTGTGGGTCACCCTGTACAGATTTTTTCTAACATGACAAGGCCTGGTAAGACTTCAGAAGGCACTAGCGATGTCAGTTCACAGTGCAATAGGAAAGAAGTTTTGGGGTGTTTTGTAGTGAGAATTTGACCCGTGATCGGACTTTTGGATGAGGTCTAGAAGTGAGAATTATTGGCGGTGAGGAGGGCATACGTCAGACTTGTGACCAATGAAACGACCCACCGTCAAATTCTTCCAACTGTTGATATATAGTCATGAAGTTCAAAAGGCTTGAACGCAGGTGAAAAGAGAGTAAAGTTGATTTGTTTTATCATTTAAATTCTTACATGAATATTGTTTGGTAGCAATGGGGATGATATTTAAATAAATCCATATGTTTTTTGGATTGGGTTACAACAATTTCTCACAGTATATTAATTGTAATCGGGGAGCCATAGAATATTTAGAGGAAATCTTCTAAAAATGTATGTTTTAGAAGGTCCATCGAAGATTAAGAAAGGTACTTACTTAGTCGACGACATTTTCTAGATATCGTAATAGGAGATTGGCCCCTCGTAATCTTCTATGCCCCACCATAACTTCTCTCTGGGTAGCTCACTGAGATAATATTTTAGTCTCCAAAAGCTGAGAGCTGACACTCTCTATCAGATTTATAACTGGATACTTCCAATGGAAGATAAAGGTCTTTTATGGATATTTTCGCAACACGTTATATCCATTAGGGACCACTGAGCTTGCTTACTTTTATTTCCTCATGAGGAAAACATAGGCTTTGCTAACGACTGTTCTTTGCTGCTGACGAATTGGCAGAGTATCTTTTTTATGTCCTAATTTGGTAGAATAAAGGGCCGTACACACGTAGGGGTTTTTAAGTCTTTCCACCAGACTTTTTGCTAAGCTTCTCCTAATTTTTCCACGAGAATTAAAGAAAAAACGATATAATTATTATTAATTTAAGTTGGTATCCATGATACCTGCAGGTATCATGGATACCAACTAATAATAATTACGATCTATATTGTTTTTTCTTATATTCTTGTGGAAAAAGTAGGAGGAGCTTAGCAAAAAGTCTGGTGGAAAGACTTAAAATACCCTACATGTGTACGGCCCTTTATATACTCTCTGTTTCGGCAAATTACCTTCTGGTTGTCTTATTTAAAGGAAATTTTATTCGTGTATATTGAAAATGTAATATAATTTATGTACAAAGATGAATTTAATATGATGATATTTTTTGACTAAAAAATAATATTTTAAAAGTAATCGAAAGAATAAAATCATTAAAAACTGAAAAATGGCTGACTCATGCTGTATCCCAGGTAAAAGTTATGTTGACCTCACAAATGATTAAGACAGAACCCATTTATTTCTTCTATGACCCCACCATAACTTATTCCCTCTTAATCTTCTATGGCCCCACCATAACTTTTTTCCTAAGTATGACGTCATTATAGCAAACAGCCAAAAAATGTACGGGACAATGAGGCGACATTTCCAAGTCGTAAAAAATGTCCTTCTAGTAACATCTAAACACAAATTTTCCCGGAAAAAATGCTCTAATGCATCAGGAAACAAATCGGAACGTCTTGGAAGTCGCGCCTCAAAAACCTATTGCCGAAAAAATAAATTATCGGAAACGCTGCTGCTACATTGCGACGGACAGAATCGAGCGAAAATATCGGAACCTGATGAAGCGAAATTGCTTGGGGACAATTTGCCCGGTAAGACAATTTGCACGATAGGACAATTTGCACGATAGGACAATTTGCACGATAGGACAATATGCACGATAGGACAATTTGCACGATAGGGCAATTTCCACGATAGGACAATATGCACGATAGGACAATTTGCCCGACAGGACAATTTGCACGACAGGACAATTTGCACGACAGGACAATTTGCCCGACAGGACAATTTGCGTGACAAGACAATTTGCCCGACAGGACAATTTGCCTGACAGGACAATTTGCACGACAGGACAATTTGCCTGACAGGACAATTTGCACGACAGGACAATTTGCACAATAGGACAATTTGCACGATAGGACAATTTGCACAATAGGACAATTTGCATGAAAGGACAATTTGCACGACAGGACAATTTGCACGATAGGACAATTTGCATGACAAGACAATTTGCCCGACAGGACAATTTGCACGACAGGACAATTTGCACGACAGGACAATTTGCACAATAGGACAATTTGCACGATAGGACAATTTACACAATAGGACAATTTGCACGAAAGGACAATACCCACAATAGGACAATTTTCCCGACAGGACAATTTGCAAGAGAGGACAATCTGCACGACAGGACAATTTGCTCAGTATGACAATTTGCACGACAGGTCAATTTGCCCGATAGGACAATTTGCACAATAGGACAATTATTTGCCCGATAGGATAATTTGCCAAATAGGGGAATTTGCATGATAGGACAATTTGCTCGACAGGACAATTTGCCCGACAGGACAATTTGCACGACAGGACAATTTGCCCGATAGGACAATTTGCCCGACAGGACAATTTGCACGACAGGAAAATTTGCACGACAGGACAATTTGCCCATAGGACAATTTGCACGATAGGACAATTTGCCCCACAGGACAATTTGCACAATAGGAAAATTTGCCCGATAGGACAATTTGCTCAATCGGACAATTTGCCCGATAGGACAATTTGCAAAATAGGACAATTTGCTAGAAAGGACAATTTTCCCGACAGGACAATTTGCTCAGTATGACAATTTGCACGATAGGACAATGAGAAGATTTTATTTTTTTTAGGAATAAATACATAACAAACATTTTTGGTAATTTCTTAAAATGGATTTTCAGTTGGAATTTTGGAGAAGTGTGGAAAAATTAAATAAAATACACTAGTAATTTTCCTGTAAAATCTTTTTATTTGTATTGGTATGAAATTTAACATTATCTTATATAAATGTATTGAATTTGCAATGTATACTAATGGTAATTGACTTATATATTAAGTATAATTAAATTAAATTATTACAGAATAAATACTCTATAATTATATTCAATCGGCTTTTAATATAAATTCAGGTAGTGTCTTATTTTGGACAACGTAATGAACTATTCAATAATAATATATTTATTAAACAATTCATTACTACCCAGGTAGCAATGTTTCTGGGGCCAATATTGGGACAACATTGACAATATTGGGACAACATTGACAATATTGGGACAACATTGACAATATTGGGACAACATTGGGAATATTGGGACAACATTGACAATATTGGGACAACATTGACAATATTGGGACAACATTGACAATATTGGGACAACATTTAGAATATTGGGACAACATTGGGAATATTGGGACAACATTGACAATATTGGGACAACATTGACAATATTGGTACAACTCTGACAATATTGGAACAACATTGGGAATATTGGGACAACATTGGGAATATTGGGACGACATTTAGAATATTGGGATAACATTGAGACAACATTGGGAATATTGGGAATATTGGGGCAACATTGGTAATATTGGGACAACATTGGCCTGAGAATCATTGCTACATAGGTGCGTTGAATAATAATTAATAAGTTATTGATGAACTGATTATTAATTCACAATTTATAGAGTTTACCACCTTAGTTGTTTTCTATGATCGTTTTCTATTGAATTCTCTAATTTTGTAGGGGAGACACCAACAATTCTATTAAAATATATTAAACTGAATACTTACAAGGATATTTTCTAACTATAACAGATAAAAATTGTTTCTAACGACAATAGAATTTTTCAACAACAATGATTTATCATTTAAATTGGTATCTGATCCATTTTTTGGATAATTGATTTGCAATAAATATTTTTAACTAAAATTTGTGAAATCGATGTAATTATTTTTATATAAAAGATAATAATAACACAAAAATAATGTTACATCATAGACTGACTTCAAAAGTGACCGATACACAACCTAACAGTACTGTATGATATACACATGTCATAAATTATCTATTATAATACAATGGACGTTGTTGAATTAACAATATATAGTAGAACTCCTCTATAGTGAATGAGAGTCTGAGGAAGAAAATTACCTAGTATATAGTGAACCAAATTTTCGTCAGTTTGCCATGAATAGCCGTTATAGTTTTCTAAAACCTGATGGCTATTTATGGTAGACTAAAGAAAATTGGTTCACTATAGAGGCTAGCTACTTCCTTACTCAGGACTCTACATTCACTATAGATAAGTCCACTATACAGAGGAGTTATACAGTATATAGTATATATATAATGTATTGTAGTGTCTAGAAACAGACTTCAAATTTTAAATGTGACTGCAGTTGCAGTTGCTTTATGTTCTCCCTTAATTACCTGAAGAATATTAAATATTCATATATACTGTCTGCAAGCGTGAGGTATACAATATGAATGTTCATCATAATATTTTTAATACTTGTACCGACTCAAATGAATATTTTTTACTACAATAGAGATTTTGAAATGTTTTTCTGCCATTTAATAATATTTTTTACTGAAATGACAGATACCTTACATGCAAAAAATTGAAGAAAGAAAATATTTATTTTGTTTCCTTTCTTCTTAGTATATTATTATTAAACAACAAAATAAACCAGGGTTCCTGTTCTGGCTTTTCAAATGCTGGCTTTTCAAATACTGTCTATTCAAATACGGGTTTTTCAAATAATGGTCTTTTGGAAGCAGGCTTATCAAATACTGGCTATTCGGATACGGGTTTTTCAAATAATGGTTTTTCGAAAGCAGGCTTATCAAATACTGGCTTTTCAAATATTGGCTATTCAAATACCGGTTTTTCAAATTACTGTTTTTCGAAAGCAGACTTATAAAATACTAGCTTTTCAAATACGAGCTTTTCATATACGGGCTTTTCAAATACGAGCTTTTCATATACGGGCTTTTCATATACTGGCTTTTCAAATACTGGCTTATACAATACTGGCTTTTCAAATTTCAAAAACTGGCTTTTCAAATACAGGCTTTTCAAATACGGGCTTTTCAAATACGAGCTTTTCATATACGGGCTTTTCATATACTGGCTTTTCAAATACTGGCTTATACAATACTGGCTTTTCAAATTTCAAAAACTGGCTTTTCAAATACAGGCTTTTCAAAAACTGGCTTTTCAAATACTGGTTTATCAAATACTGGCTTTTCATACACCTACTGGCTTTTCAAATATTGGCTTTTCAAAATAATCTAAGACCTCGTAGTTGAAGAGCATAACCCTAGCGCTATCCTCTAAAGTCTAAACTTCAAGTATAGTGTTAAAAAATTAGAAACATGATAAAATGGAAAAAAACTAAAATACACAATCCAAATTATAAAACACATAAATAAATACTAAGTAAAAGCATTAACCGAATATACAAACTATTAACTTTTAATAATGATTCTTCAAAACAAGAGAGAAAAGCATAGAAAGAAAATTCTCTTGCCTTGAACTAGTCTCCCACAGACTCTATAAAAGTTTAGAAGTTTTGAACCAAAACAAACTCTCAAATAAATAAGTATGAATAGTTTCACTCCAAAAAATATCAAAATAATAGTAACAAGAAAATATTATGAAAGTTAACAGTTTAATATAGGATAAAAATTTCAAACAACTTTTCAATATTAATACACATCTAAAATATCAATACACATTTACAATATTAATACACATTTACAATATTAATACACATCTAAAATATTAATACACATTTAAGATATTAATACACATTTACAATATTAATACACATCTAAAATATTAATACACATTTTCAATATTAATACACCTTTTCAATATTAATACACATCTAAAATATTAATACACCATTTCAATATTAATACACATCTAAAATATTAATACACATTTACAATTTTAATACAAATAGTTAATAGCTATAAACACAATAAATGATTACTCTCTACTGTTCATCCCCACCTTTTTTTCTCTCTGTCTGGCTTATACCAAACCGTCTCATCACATTGATCTCATAAAAGAAGACAGAATGTTATGTACATTTCTGCTCTCCAAAGACATAGAAGAAGTTCCAAGGAGATTTCTTCTGATAAGAACTTTCGAAGTGGATAGAAAATAACCTGTAATTCCCCTCTGTTCCAAGTGTGCAGAGTCAGCATAAAAAAAACACAAGGCAGGCCTAAGATAAATTCCATTTGAATCGGAAAATATGTAATTCTTGTTCAGTGTAGCTGCAAAATCATCCGGGTGAAACATTCTTCATTTGGGGTCGAGAGGAAAGAGTGAATGTTGCCAAAGTAGCCTTGAGATATCGTCGATACAATTATCGGAATGGAAGAAGTGCTGTGAAATTATCTTGGTAGAGGTTTATAGGCAGGATATCACATGCTTTGAAATTATAGTCAAGATTTTCTAATTTGAAATTGAATTTTTTAGATATTTTCTAATTTTTAGTCGAGATTTAGATGTTTTCTAATTTATAGTCAGGATTTTTGAATGTTTTCTAATTTATAGTCAGGATTTTGGATGTCTTCTAATTTATAGTCAGGATTTTGAATGTTTTCTAATTTATAGTCAAGATTTTAGAGTTTATCTAATTTCTGGTCAAGATTTTAGAGTTTATCTAATTTATAGTCAAGATTTTAGATTTTATATTTAATTTCAAATCATGAATAATAATTATTGTTTAATATCTATTTAGTAAAGAAAAAAATGTCTTTAAAAATGTATTGTACTTACCGATGTTAAATTTTGAGTCAAGGGAACTTGCTTTGATTATTTTTACCTCATTAAAGGCTGGTTCACACATCACCGATATCCGTCCGGCACGTCACCGGTGGTCCGTCTCCGTCACTCTCCTCTCAGTGAATCGGTGTCGGTGAAAAAAATATCGTTACATTAATTTCAACGGACACATTCACACAGTACCGGCTCTTCTCAGTGATAAAAAATCACTGACCGGTGACGTCCCGGACGGATATCGGTGATATGTGAAGCAGCCTTAAATTTTACTAAACTAAATTGTCGTTCTGCTCCTCTATAACTTACCTTACTCAAAGAGAATATTATGGTGGGGCCACAGAAGATCAACTGAGAGACTAAATCTCTCCCACTGTACAATGTGCCCACAAATCAAAGTCATTGTCCTGCCATTTGCCTTCTGGCCAATTCATCACAGCGAAAAAGGAACAGGCTTCAATAACCATATACCCCGCGAACAAAACAACCCCACAATACTATCACCAATTGCAAATACGCCACTGTTGTTTGTATAAGTTTCTGCTGCCATTCGATTGCATTTCAATTTTCGTTATTGAAATTCACCACCCCTCTCCCCCCCCCTAACCGGATTATGAATCCATTTGGTGAATTAAATACACGCTTTTATATCGGTTGGGAGCGAGTTTACTTACCATTTTGATGGCGGTAATTAATGGGTATTTCGGTTATCAACAACACCGGTATGTGAAATAATAATAATACTCTAATTATATTATATAATACGAATGTAAAAGTAATTGAAAATGAGTTTATGAAAGGAGGAATATTCGATGTATATCAATTATAATAATTAATTTTTGCAATTGTTTTTAAATAGATGGATGTTAACAGTATATTGATACCATTGACATATATCAGTAACAGTTACAGCATAAAAACTGTAGAGTTTAATTGATTACAATTGAGAATTTAATAACATATGTAATGCTACATATGTTTAGGTTATTATACATAGCAATATAAAAAGTATAGTAAAATTACATCCCATAATCATAGTTAGAAAAAAGGCTTAAAAACTAAACAAAATCACGTAAAGGGGAAGTGCCAAATTGTCAAACAGTTCCACATGATCGATCATATAAGAAAAATTTAGAAAAAAAAATATTATTGAATTTTTTTTATTTTTATTTGAAAAAAGTTAAATAATTATCATTGTTTAATTTTTTCTTAAATTATCCGAAATGTGGAACTGTCCGATAACTCAGAATTCACCCCATTGGACCTCTGTACAAAATAAATTGCTTTAAATTAATAATATAGAAACATTAAATCTGTCCTCAGTTCAATAAGTAATAAAAAGCTTGAAAACAAAGGCATTTTATTGTGATTTCTTTGATGTTTTATTGGAAGCATTTTATCTTTTTTATGCGGAATAATAAGCTTTATATCTTAGTTTTCACATATATTGTTTGTATAATATACTCAATACAAGGGGCTTCGTGCACAAACTTAATATATTAGTATTTTATATTGTATTTATACTATATTACTTACGTTTACTTTATATGTTATATAATTAAGTATCATAATAATAATCTAATACAGAATATATTAAATTCATGATTTACTGTTATATATTACAATACTTCTTCAAATTACATGGTATTGTGAACTGATTATAAATTGCATATGCGTATACAGGTAAAGCTCATACAACGGACAGAGCGAGTACCGGAAAATGTGTCCGCTATGTCGATCAATGGCCGCTATGCGTGACTGAGGTTTTACTTTGTTTGGTGATTTAAACTTTGTAAGTTTTCTTTGAAAGCATTTCAAAGAAACGTTAATGAGCGAAAACAATCTCAGATTATAATTAAATGAAAATATTAATAAAAATTTATAATATTTATATAACTTGCTTATATAAATATACGAAATAATAAGATAGGTATAACTGACGCTTAAATTACAATATAATATTATAAATAAGAGAGTTATTTTTAACTGTACATGACTTTTTACATAAATATCAATGTAGCTACATGTAAACTAATACACATAGCATGTAAACTTATATACATGTAAACTAATACACATAGCATAATTAATAATCATTAATTAAACGGAACACAATATAAAATAAATTATTCCATTTCCTGTTTTTTTCTTTTGGTATAAACACAATATAATATAGAATAGTTACACCTCTTTCTAATTTCTAATAAATTTTCTAATCAAAGAAAAGTGACGGAAAAGGGTAACAAAATCAAAATACTGAAAACCTGAAAACAATACAATAGGAGATGATTGTAAAGTGTAACGCCTCTGAATATGATCAATGTTTGACTAGATAACTGGTAGAAAAATATAATATTTGTTAAACCAGGTCGTTGTAGCGAGCTGCATGTCTAGTAGAACGGACAATTAATGTCCTTTATAGGGGTGTCCGTTCAAAGATCGTTAGCTGTACGAGCTTTACCTGTATTACACACAACACTACACACTACACTACAGTAAACACGACACAATACACTACACACTACACTACACACTACACTACACACAACACTACACAATACACTACACACTAAACTACACACTACATTACACACTTCACTATACACAATATACAATACGTATGTACACTACATACTACACTCCATCTCTTATACTCCTGTCTTAGCTCCCAATAAACTTATCAAAAGTGCCATCGAGCACCATGGCAATAATGCATGCCCCGTCTCTCCGTTTCCATTATAAATATCATTATACACAGCCAGTTGGTACTCAGTATATTCGCCCTGCTTTATTTGCTTATAAATTGAACTGTTATTGCCTGAGTTCTAGCGCTGTTTGTACGGCAGATTACGGGAGGAAATTCTCCTATAATTGCCAAGCAGTGTTTTCTATGCAGATCAAAGCTATATAATGAGATTAATTGAAAACAAATATTGGTATGAAGCAATGAGTGTAATAATCATTTTGAATTGGATTTGTTTGTGTGCTGATATGAGTGTGTCTTTTCAGCGCAAAGGAAAAAGAGTAGAAAAATTTTATTTAGTTTAGTAATAATAATGTTAATATGAATAATAAAATTAACTGAAAATTGTTTCTATATAAATATTTATAGTTACAGGCATACCTCGCTCTTATTACGTCTCAGATTTATGACAATCGAATAAGTGTGGGACATGTTTCGCTCTTATTACGTATCAGATTTATGACAATCAAATAAGGTTGGGACATGTTTCGCTCTTATTACGTGTCAGATTTATGACAATCAAATAAGTGTGGGACTTGTTTCGCTCTTATTTCTCCTGGTATAGAAAATATTCTAGGATCGTATCTTTGGTCATTTGGTTTGCTAACTATTGCAAACATTAGGATCATGTAGATGGGATAAATTATAAATAAATTGATTGTAAATAACGTATATTATTACCTTCGCAGAATGCGGGAATGTCATATTTTAGCCGTCGTTTATTTATTTATTTATCATATTGTTATTCGCTTAACTGAAAAAGTGTTTAACCAAATTGCCTGAAATTTGGTGAAGCGATTGGTCCATGACCAGTAACCTGCTGGTAGAATTTTGGGAATGACCCAATCGAAGGTCAAGGTCATGGTCATTTATAACTCAAAAATATTGCACCATATTGCATGAAACTTGGTGGGACGATTGGTCGATATACAGGAACCATTTTGTTAGATTTTGGGAGCGATCAGGTCAAAGGTATAAGATCAAGGTCAAAGCCATTTGTAACTAAATAACTCAAAAAGTAGTCAACCAAATTGTTTGAAATTTGATGGTTCAATATTATTGTTCAATGTCCAGGAACGATCTGGGAGAACTTTGGAAGCGATCTGGTCAAAAGTCAAGGTCAAGGTCATTCATAACTCAATAACTCAGAAAGTATTGAACCATATTGCATGAAACTTGGTTGGACGATTGGTTATTATCCAGTTAGCATTTTTTTAAATTTTGGAAGAGAACGAGTCAAAGCGGCGGCTAAGGTATGCGCTCTACCAAGTGCATATAATCTAGTTTACAATACAATCATTTTAAATTTATCTCAACTGCAAAAATTACAGCCAAAAAATCTTAAATAAAACGACCAACCAAATAATTGATTACCAATGTTACCCCTAAAATATTTTCTTTACCAGGAGAAATAAAAGCGAGACATGTCCCACACTTATTCGATTGTTATAAGTGTGAGACGTAATAAGAACGGGGTATGCTTTTGTTGGTAATGTAACTCACAGTATACAAAATTTGATTCACCATCTTCTGAAGGATTCATCAGGATGCTTCTTGTCGGGTATATAATTCATGACCGACACTTCTACCTAGTGGTTACTTAGGGGGCCCCTTCCCTTCACACTTGCGTTTCTCAACGCTGCGTTAGAAATAAAGCTCATATTATCATTTTTTTATCTGGTTATTATTGGGTTATCATTTTCTCTGGATTTCATTTTCTATTTTTATCATTTTTTCTGGTTATCATTTTCTATGGTTATCATTTTCTATGGTTATCATTTTCTCTGGTTATCATTTTCTCTGGTCATCATTTTCCCAGGTTATCATTTTCTTTGGTTATCATTTTCTCTGGTTATCATTTTCTCTGGTTTTCATTTTCTCTGATTATCATTTTCTATGGTGATCATTTTCAATGGTTATCATTTTCCCTGGTTATCATTTTCTCTGGTTATCATTTTCTCTGGTTATCATTTTCTATGGTGATCATTTTCTATGGTTATCATTTTCCCTGGTTATCATTTTCTCTGGTTATCATTTTCTCTGGTTATCATTTTCTCTGGTTATCATTTTATCTGGTTATCATTTTCTCTGATAATTATTTTCTATGGTGATCATTTTCTATGGTTATCATTTTCTCTGGTTATCATTTTCTATGGTTATCATTTTCTCTGGTCATCATTTTCCCTGGTTATCATTTTCTCTGATTATCATTTTCTATGGTTATCATTTTCTCTGGTTATCATTTTCTCTGATCATCATTTTCCCTGGTTATCATTTTCTCTGGTCACCATTTTCTCTGGTTATAATTTTCTATGGTTATCATTTTCTCTGGTTATCATTTTCTATGGTTATCATTTTCTCTGGTTATCATTTTCTATGGTTATCATTTTCTACGGTTATCATTTTCTCTGGTTATCATTTTCTATGGTTATCATTTTCTATGGTTATCATTTTCTATGGTTATCATTTTCTATGGTCATCATTTTCTCTGGTTATCATTTTCTCTGGTTATCATTTTCTATGGTTATCATTTTCTATGGTTATCATTTTCTATGGTTATCATTTTCTATGGTTATCATTTTCTATGGTCATCATTTTCTCTGGTTATCATTTTCTATGGTTATCATTTTCTCTGGTTATCATTTTCTATGGTTATCATTTTCTATGTTTATCATTTTCTATGGTTATCATTTTCTATTGTTATCATTTTCTATGTTTATCATTTCTTCTGGTTATCATTTTCTATGGTCATGATAAGGAAAAAAGTAATTTGCCATGATAGGGTTTGTTTTGAATTATCGAACAGTTCCACATTTTCGATCTTTCAATCTTCTATAGCCCAACCATACCTTCCTATCATAATCTTCTATGGCCCCACCATAATTTCCCCTCTGAATCTTCTATGGCCCCACCATAACTTCCCTCTCAATCTTCTCAGCCCAACCATAACTTCCCCTATGAATCTTCTATGGCCCCACCATAACTTCCCATCTTAATCTTCTATGGCCCCACCATAATTTCCCATCTCAATCTCCTATGGCCCCACCATAACTCCCCTCTCAATCTTCTATGGCCCCACCATAACTTCCCCTATGAATCTTCTATGGCCCCACCATAACTTCCCTTCCTCATCTTCTATGGCTCCACCATAATTTCCCCTCTCAATTTCCTATGGCCCCACCATAACTTCTCCTATAAGTTACAAAGCATGCAGGTACCGGCAGCTTTCCCTAACTTTAATTCTCATCTAAAATGCCAATAAATTGTGTAAGTTCTTCTTAAGCCAAAGGACCTATAAAACTCTAACTCCCTTCTAGATAATTTATGAAAATCGATATACAGCTCAAGTTATTTAAAACTTCATAATTAAAATAGTTCAATATAATTTCAACCTTTTGAAATTTAATGCATTGTCCGTTTTTATTTCAATTTCGAATAGAATTATTGCTTTGAAAGGGTTATAAAAGCTCATAATTAAAAATAATTTAATATTTAATTGCTACTTTTCGATATATTTTGGTATTATATCATTCTCATTAATTTGTTTAGATTAAACACAAAGGATTAAATAACAAATACGCAATTCAAAATACATAAAAATATATAATGTATTATAAACAAATTCACATTTTCTTTATAAAATGCGACTGTAATGGTGTAAGTTTACTGAATGTGAATAGGTTTTCTTAGATAAAAAAAATTTGTATTTTTTTTCAATAATATGTTACACTAGCCCATAATATGTATTATATGTGAAAGAATCTGGTACTATCATTCGCATTTCAGGAGCCTAAGATTTAAAAGTGTCCCAATAGGATCTTCTATGGCCCCACTATAACTACATTCACATGAAGCAGGAGCAACCCGGTCCTTCATTCAGAAAAGCATAGTGTATAACAAATGGAAATATATTGTAGCTACATGGGAGCTTTTATCTCTGAAATCAAAACGAGATTTACAAGCAATATATGAGAGAATATACCAGTAGATTTTTCATGATGTTTCACTTTGAACAGATGAAAACTATCCTGTTATTCAAGAGTATTATATTCGTTAACACGTATTCAATATGATTGAAAAGATTCAAACTCAACGGGAAATCCATATTATTAGAGGTTATTTAAACTCTGCGTTGAAGGTTTTTTCAGATATCAAGCTTTCGAATAGAAAGATTTCTATTCATCATCAGGAGAAGGGTGGAAAAACCTGGACCTGACAATGAATTTTATGACAAATGGTTGTATGTTGGATACCGTCTTTCTATTTAAGCTATATATCCTAAAGTTTATTAATATTAATTAACAATCTATTTAGTATTGAGATATGAGACAAAAAATTAGAAAATTTGTTACTAACTTAGCTATTGCTTACTACATTAATTCTCTAGAATATTTTTACTTTCTATATATCTGTTACAAAATCAAGTGTGCTTTATCTCCTTGTTTCTATGTGTTCTCTATTCATATTTCTCTTCTCTATTCCTATACATTATTTGTTGCTATACGTGTGTCCTCTTGATCCATATGTGTGTCCTATGGATGTTAAGTGTGTCTTGTTGATCAGAAGTGTGTCCTGTAGATCTTATGTGTGTCCTGTTGATCCTAAAAGTTTCCTGTAGATCTTAAGTGGGTCCTATTGATCCTAAGTGTGTCCTATTGATCCTAAGTGTGTCCTATAGATCCTAAGTGTGTCCTATTGATCCTTAGTGTGTCCTATTGATCCTTAGTGTGTCCTATTGATCCTAAGTGTGTCCTGATGATCCTAAGAGTGTCCTGATGATCCTATGAGTGACCTGATAATCCTAAGTGTGTCCTGATGATCCTAAGAGTGTCCTGATGATCCTAAGTGTGTCCTGATGATCCTAAGTGTGTCCTGATGATCCTAAGTGTGTCCTGATGATCCTAAGTGTGTCCTGATGATCCTAAGTGTGTCCTGATGATCCTAAGTGTGTCCTGATGATCCTAAGTGTGTCCTGATGATCCTAAGAGTGTCCTGAAGATCCTAAGTGTGTCCTGATGATCCTAAGTGTGTCCTGATGATCCTAAGTTTGTCCTGATAATCCTAAGAGTATCCTGATGATCCTGAGTGTTTCCTGATGATCCTGAGTGTGTCCTGATGATCCTAAGTGTGTCCTGATGATCCTAAGTATGTCCTGATGATCCTAAGTGTGTCCTGATGATCCTAAGTGTGTCCTGATGATCCTAAGTGTGTCCTGATAATCCTAAGAGTGTCCTGATGATCCTGAGTGTGTCCTGATGATCCTGAGTGTGTCCTGATAATCCTGAGTGTGTCCTGATAATCCTAAGTGTGTCCTGATGAACTTAAGTGTGTCCTGATGATACTATTTCTAACTGACTGTAGAGGAGCGATTGAAAACGGACAACCTCTATAGTTATGTACCTATTTCTTTCCCATTACGTATTCAATATATTAATTAACTAGGAACCACATTTATTTACAGATAAAAAAAGATTGCTTCGCTAAACATTCAGTATTAAAATTAACACCATTGGATAAAAAAATCTATAGACCTTTTACATTGGTTAATTGTAAAATTTGGTGTTTATTAAAATATTTTTAATTCAAAAATATAAAAAAATACAAGTTTCATTTTTTTTTTCATTCGCTGTTCTCAATCTGAAGTGTATTTTGATTCAAAACAAAACAATAATTCCCTTACTAGGTATTTGGGTACTTCATGTTCGACGGTTTCTCCCAATTCAAGTATTTTAAATTTATAGTCTAAATGCAGTGAAAAATACTGAAATGTTTCTTCTATACTGTATATACTCTTGAATATCGAATTTATAAAATTATATATGTAAACTACAATATTTAGATATGTGTATATTTTTTATGGAACATCCTGAATAATAAAAAAATATTATAATACGATGTTGTCCACCATAAATATATGAATAAAAATCTCTTATAATGTTAAAAAGGTTCACGTAAAAGTAATTACAAATGATTTAATTAATTAATTGAAGTTTATGCAAAATAAAATAAAAAATGTATCATATATAGGTATAAAATAAACCCAGTTTAGTTGGATTGAAATTGTTTTAAAAATAAAGAGTTTATGAAAAATTTATGATGTTTGTCCCTAGAATAATTCTTTCCTAGGATAATCCTTTAATATCCCAGGAATAATTCATTCTTCACTGGTACGTAAAGATTTTAGAAAAAAAAACTAAAATTGATACAGCAGAATCTGTGTTTGGCGATAATTCAACGTTTCCCATTGAATTTACTATACATTTAGAATCTAAATAATACTAGATCCTCTTCACATATCTTCTAACTGTCTGTCTTTTCTAAAGGCTGCACCCACAGGGTGTTCTACTGCTCTCTAAATTACAGAGTCACTCTATTGGAAATGGTGAACCGAGCCCCGAGGTATTGAGACAATATGTGACAGCATGTGTTTAAAATCATAGATCCGGAAAATATTATAGATGGATTGAATTAAAGACAATTGGATCGTTCTTAACCAGATTTCATTTTATTTCGTCTATGAAATTCTTAAGATCTATGATTTTAAGTGCATATTGTCACAACTCTAGTTATCACACAAAACTGGGGCAATGTCACAGTATTTGTATAGGGGGTGAACATAAATATCTGGAAGACCTCCTATGCTAACTATCACTTTTTGAGTACTGCGAGCCTAAGTAGGTGTCCGATTACATGACCGAATTCTTAACGATGCTGTCTCTGAAATAGTTCTAGTACAACTCACAGCTGGATGATGACTCTTGGTCGGACAATTCGCCGAGTGATTTATGTTTTAACCTTTTATATATAAAAAGAACTTAAGAGTATAACCTTTTTCACAAACGAACTTGGAGGCGGATTCTCAGATTTTCTCCGAAACATACCGCTAACTTAACCTTATTCTTTTAAAATTTAATTTTAGTATAATACTATAAATGCAATTATATACCTTTAAATATTAATCATGCGGCGAATCTATACTATAATAAGAGCTGCGTCCGTCTGTGTCTGTCCCCTAGAGTTATGATAAACTACTCTAGAGAGAGGAAGTGTTGCAGCGATTGCAGGACGCTAAGGAAGACGGTGTAAAACCTTATTTTGATTCAGTTATATCATTTCTCCATTAAATTTTGATTCAGTTATATCATTTCTCCATTAAATTTTGATTCAGTTATATCATTTATCCATTAAATTTTGATTCAGTTATATCATTTCTCCATTAAATTTTGATTCAGTTATATCATTTCTCCATTAAATTTTGATTCAGTTATATCATTTCTCCATTAAATTTTGATTCAGTTATATCATTTCTACATTAAACTGACGCTAGATTGCCCCAGTCACGTGACCCAAAAAATAAGGATTTTAGCGTCCCGCATGACGCGATATTATTTTGGCCACCGACTCACTTGGTCTGTCCGTGTGTCTTAAAATGGGTTAAATAGTCAACAGCGCCTCATAAAGTTGGTTTAAGTAAGAGAAAAATCAAAGAAACAGAAATAGAAAAGGAAAACTAATATTTTGCTGCAGTATCATTACAGTATCACACTAAAATTATTAATTGGAAATGCAAGAGTTTTGATTCTAAAGAGTAAACACTATAATTTTTGATAAATTGAACAAATTAATATGTATACATATGTGTGCATTTGAATGTAATCTTAAACCCATTATATTAATTGAACACTCACTGAATGAACAACAGGTACTGTACTAGTAGTCATAACGTACGCAAATTGTCTCGCGGCGAATTTCCTCGTCGCTTTCTTAAACCATATCTAATCATATAAAATAAATACTAGTATATTATTGTATTTCAATTTTTCATCAGACGGATACAGTGATGGTATATTTGAAAAAGATTCATTCCATGCGAATCATGGCAGTGTATCAGATTTAAAAAGGATACCATGTAGTTTTGTGGAGCAAATTACGGATTTCAATCATCAATAAGAGGGTCAATAGAGCTGAACAAATTCTAGATTTTTTATATACAGTTCAATGAAAACACACAACAAAAAATATCTTTCAATAGTCGAGTTCTGAGCTGAATAGCTTTTTTCCCCTCAAGCCGGTTATATAAATGTAAATCGAGAAGATTTCAAATGGAGCCTGTATCTCCTGCCAAACTTTCAACATTGAACGCACTTTTTGCCAACAATTCCTACCTACTATGTTTCGATTGCTGGAGAGAAACCCACTTGGAAATAATTGTTGTGAATTGTCAATTGGATGTGCAGCTTGGTCAATTATTGTGGGAGATACTGGGTCAATTAGGAGGGAGAAAGATCATTTGTGGGAGGTACAAGGTCAATTAGGAGGGAGAAAGATCAATTGTGGGAGGTACAAGGTCAATTAGGAGGAAGAAAGGTCAATTGTGGGAGGTACAAGGTCAATTAGGAGGGAACAAGGTCAATTGTGGGAGGTACAAGGTCAATTAGGAGGGAGAGAGATCAGTTGTGGGAGCTACAAGGTCAATTAGGAGAGTATTAAAGGTCAATTATGGGATCTATACAAGGTCAATTTAAAGAATTTTTTTTTGCCATGCGTATATAATTTGTGTAACTTTTTTTTTATTTCAATGAAATTTCCATTTTAACTTCATTTCAATAATGGGCGGTGCTAGTTCAATTATGGGTGGTGCAAGTTCAATTATGGGTGGTGCAAGTTCAATTATGGGCGGTGCAAGTTCAATTATGGGCGGTTTAAGTTCAAATATGGGCGGTGCAAGTTCAATTATGGGTGGTGTAAGTTCAATTATGGGCGGTGAAAGCTCAATTATGGGTGGTGCAAGTTCAATTATGGGCGGTGCAAGTTCAATTATGGGCGGTTTAAGTTCAAATATGGGCGGTGCAAGTTCAATTATGGGCAGTTTAAGTTCAAATATGGGCGGTGCAAGTTCAATTATGGGCGGTGAAAGCTCAATTATGGGCGGTGCAAGTTCAATAATGGGCGGTGCAAGGTAAATGATAAGTGTTAATCAAGAAATTATCCAAATATACTAAATCTATAACTGCATTTTCACATGAGTCGATTATAAAATATAAGAAATATGAATAATGGATTTAAAACTCGAGCTACAGTAAATGTAGATAAAATTGCCGATGTAAAACTATATCGAACATTATTGCTTAGACCATCAATATTTTAAAATATAAAAAAATCAAGGATGAAATATAGGGGAAAGATTTCTTGAAGGAGTTTATTTTTATGAGATATTAATCAAATATAATAATTTAATAAGTATAAATTTCATTACTATTTTCTAATACCAATCATTACCATGTGTTATGTTTTACCAATCAATACCATCTACTTTACCATTGTAAAGTGACACCAATCAATACCATCTACTTTACCATTGTAAAGTGATACCAATCATTACCAAAATTACCTTTACCATTGTAAAGTGATACCAATCATTACCAAATTACCTTTACCATTGTAAAGTGATACCAATCATTACCAAATTACCTTTACCATTGTAAAGTGATACCAATCATTACCAAAATTTCCTTTACCTTTGTAAAGTGATACCAATCATTACCAAATTACCTTTACCATTGTAAAGTGATACCAATCATTACCAAAATAGCTTTACCATTGTAAAGTGATACCAATCATTACCAAATTACCTTTACCATTGTAAAGTGATACCAATCATTACCAAATTACCTTTACCATTGTAAAGTGATACCAATCATTACCAAAACTTCCTTTACCATTGTAAAGTGATACCAATCATTACCAAAATTTACTTTACTATTGTACAGTGATACCAATCACTACCAAAATTTCCTTTACCATTGTAAAGTGATACCAATCATTACCAAAATTTCCTTTACCATTGTAAAGTGATACCAATCATTACCAAACTTTTCTAAATTCAAAACATGCTGTTTTATTACCCAAATTTGCCGTATCAGTGCCTCTCATTTTGATAAAGTAAGTCAGGCAGGAGTTTTTGCAGATAAAATAGCAAGATGGATGAGAGTTCCGAACAAAATGTATTGCTGGACAAATTTTCCTTCTGCGGGACTGATATACTGGGGGTATTCCAGAGATAAAGTACTATAACGCTTTGTACTACCGGGGAAAAGAGTCACTGTGATGATGTACTATCAGAGAAAAGAGTCACTGTGATGATGTACTATCAGAGAAAAGAGTCACTGTGATGATGTACTATCAGAGAAAAGAATCACTGTGATGATGTACTATCAGAGAAAAGAGTCACTGTGATGATGTACTATCAGAGAAAAGAGTCACTGTGATG